>JAGFZM010003371.1:0-10603 GCA_017657215.1 Limnothrissa miodon
AATTTTTTTTAGGCAGGTCATTTTATATACTTGCTTAGGTGTAATTCCATCAGCAATGCTTTGACTGCAGCAGTGCATTTCAGCATCTTTTAAGCAGAGTTTTAGATGAATGTAGAGAAGAGCAACAAGGGGTCATTTCTTAGAAATGGACGTCTGGGTTGCTCCTAATGAAAAGACTCAGAATGAAATGGAAGCAGAATGAAGTGACCACCAGCGCCCTCATCCATTCGTTTAATTACTCAGATTTTCTCAGCCAGTGTTCATCCCCTTCAGTGTTTAACTATCTGTGTAAACAAGGTTTAGTTAATGGCCTCTAGGAACGTGAATCCTTATTTAAACGAGGGTCTTTAAGGTTGAGTTGGTTTAGCATGAATCCCAGAGTGGGATTTAGTCCTCCCTGTTTAGAGGAAACACACATCAGGTTCGTTTGCCAGGCTTGCTGTTCACTATGTCCACACTAATCTTCCTGATCCCAGGGAAGTGCGTGATTGGCAGCTGGATGCTGATGCAATGCTACGCACTGGCATGGGTCCAATTTAATGCATTAAAACACCTCTGGACCTGCCCTGGGCACCTCCTGCATTTGGCAGGGTTGTGCCATAAATGCATTAATATATTATTCATTCATGTAGTTGTTTTGTTCAGAGGAATTAGCTTGTAGATGAATTAATTCTAAGCACAAGGCCACAGCCAGTTTAACACCAAGGGATTGTGTTAATCTATAAATAATTTGGAACAGGCGGTGTTCAGTATGCTGTGTTCACTAGTAGAGCATCTTTTTAAACATGTTTGAACTTCTGATGAGGAATAAATCTATCATGAGGAAGAAGTAAAACTCCTGGCCCAATTTATACTTTAAAAAGTATATGAGTCCAGGGAAACGCTACAATTCTAAGCCGGTTCCTTTACTCGCGCGGAAAAATGACCTGTGTGGATCTGGGACTAGTGCTCTTGACCTGTGCTGTTAGAGAGCCCATGGTCAGTCACTAGAGAGACGTTTTTCAGATTGCGAATGCGTAATTTCACTTATTTTTTCACACATTTTTCTTAATGGTTTGGGTTCTAACTTTGTTCTTAATTAAAGAAATATAAATACAACAATATAATCATTTACTTATGCTCAAGAGGCGAAATCTCTGAACAAATCGAACAGATACATTTCAGGTACAAATATAATCACATACCTGCAATGATATTGACAGCTTATTAATACACTTAAAACATTATGAAAAACTTTCTGGTCATTCCCATATAACATTTGGAAGAAATTACCATGATTTTACTACTCTCAAATAGAATTATATTCCTCATTCACATATGTGATGATTGTGCATGATGAAGCTGCCATTTTTAAATTTGAACTGATGATTCCAATTTTGACAATTTGAAGTGATGATTTCATAAAAATAATCATATTAATTAGATGCACATAGCTCATATATTCTCTCAGAGGTGGCAGCTGATAGTAAACTTGAACCCACTGCTGCCCTTTCCTCGTCCCAGACTCACCCTAATCTATTACCCAGCTGAAAGAGGGTAAGTTTCATGGCCTTTCTATTGTTTACAGCTTGTTTATAATTTGTTGGCTTTGGGACATTAAGTATCCTATGGATCATCATGGACCTTGGTGCTATTAATCAGAGGCTGTCTGGACCCAATGCTGAACACTTTGAGATGAAAGCCTCTTTAGGCTCCATTTGCTTTCATGTTGAGCACTTTCTCTTTCATTTATTACTTTGTGAGGCATGGATTAAAAAGTAAAGGCAAATAACCATGACGTTTTTACTCTGGTTTCTAGTTTAGAAAATGGAAAAAAGGAGCTGCCATAGTTTGTCTGCAAGTGAGTCGTTGGCAAGACATCGAGCAGCAGTGTTTAGATGGATAGTTTCAGCAGGAGATGAAGGGATTTAATGGAGGATTTTGCAGTCTGAGCTTTCTGCATCGATTTCCGCATTTGAGTTATGTGTGTGTCCATAATGGCTTACTCCGAGCTCAGGTGCATGTGCATGCGTACAGAATCCCTTCGGTCATTTCACTTGCAATCTTTGTGTTGCTTTCTTTTATTCATTATCTCACTGTATTATATCTCAAGGCATAAGCAGAGTACAGAGCTCTAATAAAGTCTACCGGGCTCTTTTGAGTGTCATTTCCTGTTCCCTCCATCAAGGCTGCTGTGGCCGCTGAGCTGATGAGCTGATGATGTCTTCCTGTCCACAGCACTGGATAATGAGACAAAGAACTCCCCAATGCTTCATGACTGTCTGTCTGTCTCTGATCTCTTGTGTGCTTCTCTGCGCTGCTGCACACATTCCCGGTGTCCTGGCCAAACTCGGTCCAGAAGAGTTCCTGACACCAGCAGGTTTCCATGGCGCCGCAAGAGTTTGTGTAACATCCTCCGTCTTAGCAACAGCACGTCTTTAGCAGTGCAAATCAGATGAGGAGAGTTGTGAAAAAGTCATTCAGGGGCACTCTGAGAAGCCAGCACCCACACACATCTTTGTTCTCCCTGCATGCATACCCTGCACATACAGGAGGGAGTATACTGTGAACAGAAGCACCTACATTAGTGTAATCCCTCTAAATAAGCTTTATCAGTTGTGGTGGGAGAATAAGCCATGCATTAAACGAAAAGATTAAGGTGCTTAGAGAATGAAAAAGGTATAAGTCTCACACACTTAAACTTTGATGCAATTATTCTGGCAATGAAGTGTGATTATTATGGTTTAACTACATAAATAATTCCACTGAAGTTTGAATGCGCTATATGATTTCACTAGTTCGCCCTATGGCTGTCAGGGTTTTGGGTGTTTTGTGTTTGACTTTTAGTTTAATTTTAGTTTCAGGGTTCCTCTTGTGTAATTTTCCTGTCTGAAATGTACTTCAGTCTACTTCCTGGTTTTGTCATGTGGACTTGTTTGCTTCCTGTTTCAGTTCCAGGTTTCTCTGCTCCTGTGTCCCGCACCTGTTCCTGTGATTAGCCTGTAAATTTCATTATTGTTTTGAGTCTTTTGAGTCATTATTGTTTTAAGTTTTGAGTTGTTTTGTGTTCACCTGCCTCTTGTTGTGCCTTGTTTCCAGTTCACATGTCTTCTATTGAAGCCCTTGTGTTTACTCACTCCCTGCTGAATCGTTGCTGTTTGTCACATGTCTGGTCTGTTTTTCAGTGTCCTCAGTAGGTTTTTTTTTTATTATTATTCTTGGTTTTCAACCCCTACAGCAGACATTGACAATGGCTTGTCTGCTTGGCAGCTGGCCTTGGTGCTGAAGTGAATCAAGCAAAGATGGTATTGAATGATGTGCGCTTACACCCTGTGAGGTATGTGGGGATAGGATTATTAGAGGAATGGAGGAGTAGGGGACAGAGATGATTCATGACGTCAGAGAGCATAACGTGGCAATGCGCAGGCAAATAATTGAGAATAATTGAGCAGAAGCTCTAAAAAGGCGGGAAACGGGTGAATAAATGACCCTACAGGCTCCTCCTGAACAATTTTTTTTAAAACATTTTTTTCTCTAGCCCATCAGCACTCCACCTCTTCATCTGATAACTGCTGTCTATCATAAGTTCTCGAAATGTAACCAATTAAATGTTTTAAACTTTTAGTTTTAGTTTTAACTCAATAATTAACATTTTTGAAAACTGTAAGTTATCCTTCCCTCAGTAATATTAATGTGGGTTAACATTACATTTGCCATTTAATATTTCAGTAAAAGATGTTGGTAGTAAATTTCAGCTTCTTATTCTTCTGGGGTCACAATTCAGCTGAGGAAAAAATGGTTTTAACATATGTGCTTATTAAGTTACAGTATATCAGATATTATTAATCAGTCCAATTATTATTGTGAAGAAAAAGTGTTACGAAGTCTGAAGGTTGCATTTTGATGTCTTCGGTGTATTACGAAAGATCATGGGAGTGAGGGTTCAATTTAATGTTTGGGGTGACAAGCTTGAGTTGGTATAAAAACTATATTTACCTAAAATTTTAAATTGAAATATGAAATGTTAGTGGCAATCAGTTTCCACAATTACATTATGTTCATCCAACGTGTCATGGTTTACAGGGTAGGCCTGTATCTGATATTTCTGACCTCAACTGTAGTACAATGGCCGTGTCTCGGTCATGTTACCAGTGGTAAGTATATATAATGTGATCAAAAGTGACATTTACAAACTCCTGAGAATGTTCCATCGGAAGCTGTCAGCCTTAGTGAAAATCAGCCATGCATTTTTTATTTTATTTTATTCCATGTGGTTGCTGATTCCATACATGTTCGCACAATGTGTCATGTAGCATTTGCATCCAAAAGGCCTGACTGAATTTCACCGCATGGTTTGGCATCTCCAGAGATGAAGCAGTCATTCTCCACAATCAACATCACTGTCGCGCCTTTGTCCAACCTCTCTGGGTTTGTGGTCATGAATTGGAATAAGTTAATTTGGCTTCCCCTGAAGACGGATGGCTATCGATTGAGTGGCTCTCAAGGATGAGACATCGTTACAGACATGAAAGCCATGTATTGAAATTTTTGCTGTTGTTTTTCTCTGCTTCCTTCCTCGCCACCTCTGCATTGTGGTGTGAATACTGGGATCAAATCAAATATTCATTAGTCTAATCAGCCATTTCCTCCCAAATTAGCAGCTCCAAAGGGAATTCTTATCCATGCAGTGCAATTGTAATTTATCTGGCTCCAGGTTAAAATAACCTGGAACCAGATAAAATAGAGCTCAGCTAAAATAAAGCTCATTCTCCACTTTGCAAGTAAGGTACGCAGACAAATTCGACTTGATGTACAGTACTAAAAACATTTCCATTCTACTCTATGTGTGCAGTAGAATTTTAATAAATTGCTCCCGGTGACAGGATGGTACCTTGCATGGCAGCCACTGCCACCGGAGTATGAATGCATGTTTGTGAATGGGTGAATGAGAGGCATATGTTGTAAAGCGCTTTGAGTGCTCGTAGGAGTAGAAAAGCGCTATATAAATGCAGTCCATTTACCATTTACCAATTAATAGAAAAACGCCTGTTGTGTCAGGTGGTGTGAGCATTCTCCTAAAGATGGAGCACTGTAAGCACTGTAATCAGTGAGTCCTTCTTAAATATGAGTGCACATAATTCCTAAGAAAAAAAAACTGTGCAATGCTTTGAAAACAGCAGGGGGTGTTCTGAATAAAACACAGAGATGTTATTTTATTTTGTGAAAACAGCATTGCGTTTTTGCATTACATTATAACTCCAAACCAAAACAAAAAACATTGCATCTTCTTCTTCTTATTATTATTATTGTGAGAGCTAGATGACTACTTACTCATATAAATTACTCTTTATATTTATGTACACCGCTTTATATGCAACATAACAACATCCTGAAATGCTTTTCCCTTTAAGTTTTTCCACCAGATTATCAGTCGTGTAAAGCTCCCTGAATGCTCTGGAAAATAAGCCCTTTGTTAATCACCTAATTAGTGGTTAGTGTCTCGTTTATCCAGCTTTAATTAATGATTAGTGTCTATTAATGTCTCATCCACACTGCTTTGATAGTCTGCTTAAAGATCAAATGTGAATAGTGGATTGAAAAAAAATCAAAACTGCAAAACAAAAGTAGGCTATGAGTTATTTCATTATTAGCCACAAGTTCAGTTTCACATTTCAGCACCCAGGCATAAAGGACTCTTTACGACTGAAAAATGTTTGAAGTGGCACAGCTTCAAACAGATCCGTTAATGCTTCCACAACCTTGAGCAGATGTTTACTAGGCTATAGTATATGAAAGATGCACTAAAAGTAAGTATGCATCACAGGTATTGTATATGGTCATGAGATGTAGGAGGAAAAATGCTCTCCGTGGACCTCAGTGGATCCTTCTGTGAGGAACAGACCTCAATGAAAGCATCTGGTTAGAAGAGTGCTGTTTTGAAAAGCCTCAGACATCAAACCCTTCCAAGGATATGACTACTGCCATCTAATATATCAATGAGTGCATGATCAAAGGGCACAGAAAAGAAGGGAAATGTTTGCATATTTAAAAAGCAGTGAAACCGCTGATCTCCATAGCACTTGCTGTATCAGCTGCAGGGGCTATGTAGTGGCTGTGAGAAGAGGAAAAGCCAAACACACACACACACACACACACTATGAACTTGAGTGTGTTTCAGTCTCTTCCCTGACTTGTCTCTGGGCTGGGTGCTTATGTTGCTCTATCACAGCAAAGATCATCTGACATTCACCCTCTGCGTCCTCTTCTATGGCCTCTAATCTAGCTGTCTGTGGCTTTGGTTTCAGCTCTGTTTGGGGCAGATGTAATATTATTAATGCTGCCACTTTAAGATGGCTCTGTTGAGTGGACTCTAGGATTACCCTAAAGGGTACTGGAGGCAGTGTCTGTGAAATACAGTAGGATGTCCTCCGAAGAAACTGTTGGATAGATAAGATTACTTTTGTCTTTGAGGTCATGGAGCGTAGTGTTTTCATGGTTGGACCCAGTGTTGCCAGCTGTCACTGACTGTAAGGGTGTGTGTGTGTTTGTGTTTGGGGATGAATGGTGATGTTCAAGTTCAAATATATTACTCTTGTGAAACACAGCAGCCTCATCTTTGAGCGGCAACTTGAAATGCATTCAAGGCTGTCAGTGGTTCTCAACAGATAGCTGTGAGCCACTGTCTGAACATCAGGGTGTGCGTCAGAAAAGCACTGTAGTATCTGCAGAACAGACAGGAGTTCTCCCAGTGGTTCAGGTATGTTCCCTGCAACTGCCCAGAGATGTAGCTCTGCTTGCATCGCACTTCGGCCTGAAAATGTTCCGCTGGAGTTGGTGGTTAAGGTGGAAAATCTAAGCAATGCAAAGTCTAAGCAATGCTAGATGTGCTAGAAGATGATGTCATGTTTTTCTATGCCTATGTTTCTTACCAGGCATAATATTAACATATGAACAAAATATGAACAAACCTCACCTTCTCCTTCACAGCTTTCTTTGTTATTGCTCAGGGAACAGACTGCTCCCAGTTTATTTGATCTCAGTTCATAAAGCCAGGGCTATGTGAAAAGACATTTTCACCTGAATTTAACAAATAAGAGCTACCAGATAACCAGGCCATAAATTCTGATTCGTTTATTTGTTTCTAACCACACTACTGAACCATTGTGGTTGAATAGCCGGAACTACAGACAGAAGCGTGATTGGGATGCATTAAAATATCCTCTGAGAGAGTATTTTGTGTATGTGTAGGTGGTGCATATTTTCTTTGCGTTATATGGCCATAAAACACATAGAATGCATTGTACTGCATATTTGTCTGAATCTTTTACATGGAAAACATTTAAGATGTCTCGGATTCCCATTCTATGTTGCCCAAGCAGCCAGAGCTTCCTTAAGGGGGTAATTTTGGGTGTGCTGCAGGAGATTTTCTATGGGCTTGTGAGCATGCAGCCTCCCAAGCACAGCCATAAGCCAGCCCGCTCAGCTGGAATGGTCTTTGTGCTCGCCTGGCTGCTCCTGGCATTAGGTTCGGGATCTTATTACGGCCTCCTGAAGTTGTTTAATTATGGTCACTCTACAAGCTGCAGCAAAGCTGAGACAACGGTTCATATCATGGCCATTCCAACCTGATGAGCAAACACATTAACACAAAAACCTTCTGTACCACACATTCTCAGGCAATGGCAACAACAATATATCTTTCATTTATAAACAAATCAAACATTTTCAATTTACTTCGCATTTGTAAACTATACAAGCATACTATGTGCAAACATTCTGAAGTCTCCACTGAAAAGAAATGAAGTTAACTGAAATTAACTTCAGTAACCATTGGTTACAGCGGATATCTCAGCTATGTGCTATTTTTAATACACTTCATTAGTTCACTTTGGCTGTTTGCCTATGAGTCACTGGTGATAGCTGACATTTGACCCATTAAGAAGTAAATGGTGATAGAGGGTTGCCTCAGAATAGTATACTTTGCTAATGAGATTTCTGACAGCCTTGGTTTTGTTTTGTTTGTGTGTGTATATTTGTGTGTGTGTGTATGTGTGTGTGTCACGTGTCTACAACTCTCATATGCCATGGACTAAAAGTCTGTGCCACTGCGAAGCTCTGAGCTCCTGCTGGAATTGTGACTCATTCATCCCAAAATGTGTTTATTGGAGTTTCACAAGCAATGCAGCCACACAGCTAGACGCTGCTGAAACTGAAATATACCCAGGCGCTGTCAGGATTCAAAAAGTACAGTCATCAGGCTTTTAATCAAGCTCTGTTTTAAGACACCCTCTCTCTCTGTATATGTCCGTGCAAGTCCAAGAAATCCTGCCACCACTTGTTACCTGCTCTAATGAACAAGTAAACTCCTCCAACAGTTTCCCTCCTACACAGGACAGCCAGTATACAAGTTACATTGTACTGTACCTTACACTTCTAATGAAAGATGAGACAGACAAACAGGCTTCCCTAAATAATTTTTAACAACTGTCTTTTCACAACTGTCTCACTAAGAATGTCTGTTGTTTCCTTTCTCCATCTGTAGTTTTATATGATAAGAGTAAAAGAGTAAAAGCTTTAGGAGGAAGAGTAAAAGCTTTAGGAGGAGCACATTCAAACAAATGCCATTTAAATGTAGGACTCAATTTTACTTAAAGGTCTCCTTCCAAATAAACCGATTTCTTTTACATTACCATAGGTCAACTTCAAAATGTTCTCCTACCCCTGTAGTCTATATTCGACTGTGATAGAAAACAGCCGGGTAAAATGAGCGAATCAGAAAAGCCGTGCAAGCCTACGTCACATTGAACATTAGCTATGCAGTTAGCCCGCCCTCAAGAAAACATGATTAGGCTGCCTGCAGACAGACCCACTAGAGGGAGCGTCACACTGCTGTTTGCCAATCAGAGGCGATACGTTTGAATATCATTAATATTCATAAGAATCCTCACGCACTATCCCTGCTCTCGTTTTCACCTAACTAAAATAGCTTGAAACAAGACAACCACAGCATATTTTTGTCAAAACCAACTCTCATGACATTATTTTAGACAAGAGACCACCACAAAATTAATGAAAATACGATGGAATGAGACCTTTAAAGATGAAGATTACATTAAAGATGAAATGCAGCAAATACTACGCAAGTATCAAACCTCCAAACTTTTAAACAATATAATCAGACAAGTTGTGCCATCTACTGTAGGCCTTGTGTGTTAAGTGTGCACTGCCATAGACTAATTTGATCTCTTTCACCCTCTCTTTGATTGGAACACACACACACACACACACACACACACGAGACAGAGAAAGAGAGAGAGAGAGATAACAAGGATAACTTTTTGTCTGACTTCCTTACAACTTCACAAAGCACACTGCTATCTGTCGTGACTTCCACAGATGTCTACTCTGACTACTAGACTACTCTGCTGCCTCTGTCCTTGTTCTCTTCTCACACTGTCTAAAGGATGAGCATTGTGCATTGTGCTTCCACAACACTTAATGGGCACTTTCCAGTCTCTAGCTCCCTGCTAATGTTTTGTGTTAAGGGCCAAAGGCAAGGCACATCTTTTTACTTCACTGATTGGTAATCAGTGGCTAGTAGTATCGTGGTAATAATAGGTGGTATTCAACATTGCTCATTTGAGAGTAACTAAGGCAAAAAAAAAAATGAAATAAAGGACATATGAAACTAGCAATTCAGCATTTATCAATTGATAGCGGCTTCCTGGAAGGTGGTTATTAAGCCTATTTAATTTTGACATTCAATATTAACTATTACAACAGAAAAATAATTCCAATTTGACCAATTTGATTACTAGGAACAAACTGTTAGATATTTTAATATAATTTAGTCATCTATTTAGCCACTATTTACAACTATGTTATTTTTTTTGGTTCAGGAAAAAATGCATGGTTTTATTGGAGACATATGGCAGACATATGTCTGAGTACTAAGCTCAATTTTCAGTTCTTTTACAAAAGCAGCAGCTTTCTGGCAGTTATAACAGATCAGACAGATGTTTCTGTTAGGTCCTGTGATACAGATGGTTACTCCAAAAACTGACAGCATGGTTAGCTGTCTCTCTCACTCTATTGAATATGAGTGGGGTTAAGTGTAAGCAGGCAGGGATTCCTGATGGTCTGTTATGTTCATCTTGTACAGTTGAGTGTTGAAGGCTGGTTTGAAGGCCCTATGCACACGTAAGAGGGTTAGGTTTTAATTTGGCTACGCTTATCATGCTCACCTAAATGAGGGATTTACTCAATGAAACCAGCTACATTTTGAAATCTACATCTGAAAGCGGTAAAAAAGAGCCTATTGCAAACAAAGCATGAGCAAATAAAGCATGTTGAGTTCCTCTGGACAGGTGCTTGCATATTTGTGTGCTCAGTTGATCTTTGAGAATGTACCTGGGGACACATGCTAATTTGTGGTGCTTATGCATTCTCTTGGTACTTTAGTGTCTCCATAATGTCCTCCATGGAGTCACTTCACACACTAGAGTAAGGATATGCAAGCTCTTTTTCTCTCATGCCAGGTTTTTGACAGTGGCTGAGCATATAGGCCTTGATGTCTGAAATAAAAGCAAAACACTGGTTTATCTTGCAGCATTGTATCTGTGCC
>JAGFZM010003373.1:10371-22490 GCA_017657215.1 Limnothrissa miodon
TTGATCAACCTGGAGAAGGATAGACAGACAAATAAAGAGACAAAGAAAGAGGTCAAAGAAACTAAAGGACAATATGTACAATTGCTACCCACTTTTTCTGTTTCTGGTGGTTAATAAAAAAATAAGAGAAAGAGTTGCATGAAATAAAAGGATTGAAATGTCTTATTGTTACACGTTGTACCACCAACAATCTCACTCACCTTTATAGCCATTGCTATAGTAGTTGTTCATACCATATTTGCTTCCATCTTTGCCTCCTATAAAAAGAAAAAAAAAGGTAATGAAATGGCAGTTTTGTAGTTTCTTTAGTATAAGCCAATTAAAACGTCTGTCTACAAAGAACTCACCATAGGCAGCCGGACTGGCTGCCATTGGCCCAGCGTAGGCTATAAAGTAACAGAACCAATTAATGCATATCCTACATTCCATTTTTCTAGTATGATAGAGACATTTGTATATCTGTGTGTGTGTGTGTGTCAGTGATGTGCAGGTTGATCCAACTTCAGCGGGTGCCTGTGGTCAACCGCGGTTACGGGTCAGCATAAAATATTTTTCATTATTATACGGCTCTTCACAATGCAAGTAGAACGCCCCATTGACTTAAATGGGATTTCCTAACGTTCTACCGGTCATTATTTCTTGATAGAGGACCTCTGAAAAAAATTATGACTGCTGTCAATGGCAACGGAGTTTGTGCTTCTAATTCAGGTCTTTTGTATCACTCCGCAAGTAGTCCGGTCATTCATTCTAACGGAAAAATAAATCAGCGACGAGCTTTCAGCGACACCCTGTGGTCGAAAAAAATGAGCCACTTTATCAATTTTAATGTTTACGGCGAGTACGGGGATTTTGAGCACTGGTTGGAGGCCGAATTTACCAATTCACCGTCTCCAAAACGTTAAAGAAAAAAACAAGAACAGGAGGAGAAGACCAGTAAGAGACATAAACAGCTAACAGCTAACGAGATTGATGTAATAGAGGAAAACCGACACGAGAAAAATACAAAGAATAATACTGTCTGGGCTATGAAAGTCTTCCGAGATTGGGTAAAAGAGACCCAAAATAGGCTGTTTGCGGAAGAAGCACAAGGGTTGAACATTTTACTCAGGTCGTTTTACCCCTCTGTGCGCAACAGCGCTGGAGGTGTGTACTCTGTGGCAAGCTACACTGCTCTGTGTAGCGGAATAAACCACTATTACAGCCATCATAACATCTTCAAGAACCCGCTGTTCAATTCTAGCAACAATGTGTATAAGTCGGTCTTGAAGTCACATCGGAAGAGTGGCAAAGACACCAGCCAGCATCATCCACCCATCTCCAGCGCTGATCTAAAGAAACTCAAAGATTCAGGGGTCCTCTCCACAAGCACAGCCATCGGCCTGGTCAGAAAGGTATGGTTCGATGTGCAGTTACACCTTGCACGTAAAGAAAGGGAGGGTAACCGTGACCTAACACGGGAGTCTTTTCAATTAAAAAAAATATGAAAATGGCAAAGAATTCATCACTCTATCCCACAATGCCGAAACGAAAAACCATAAAGACCCCAGGGATCCGATGCAACAAATGTATTGCGGGTGCATTTTTGCTGAGCCAAACAACCCAAACTACCCAGTTGCCAGCTTTAAAAAGTATCTCTTCCATTAGCTGTGCAATAGGTCCCTTCAGGGTGGAACAAGACCCCTCCGCTGCGCAGACCACGAACACAAACCGAATGAGACAATTGACAGAAATAGCCCAAGCCAACACCACAAATAGAAAAATCTGGAAACGACGTGCCTTAAACGAAGGAAAAAAAAAATGAGAAAACACTGGTGATGGGGCACCATAACAAACGCATTCACTTCACCCAATAAACAAAAAAAAAATAATTTTAATATTTAAAATGCTCACTTACATCATAGCTGCATTTCCCGGGTTTTCCTCTGTGCAAAGTTTTCGATCAAATCATTAATAGAGCACATGGTTCTGCTCCGTAGGCGCGCGCTACTCCATGAAAAGTTAATCCTAACCTCTAGTTAGACTTACTGCAGCCTATTTCCGAGTGAGGTTTCTGTTTTAGTACCATGGGTAGGTCTATTGAATATTTTTTATTTGGATAGACAATGCTTCTAGCCTTGGATTTTGGCTAGGTAAAGTTTCTTAACATGGGCCTATTCTATGCCTGCCTTTTGTGCTTGTGAGAGCTTCAATTAGGCACACACGAACATAGCCCAACAACGTCACGAAATTAATCAAAAGCATAGACTACTGTAAAAAAAAAAAAATTGCGGGTCAGAAAGCAGGTTGGGTAAAATATGTTCATAATTATTTTTTGCGATCCGAGTTGCGGGCGAGTTAGTTGAAAACGTAGGTCGGTCGGCATCACTGATGTGTGTGTGAGTGTGTGAATAACTACACACCTGCTGGCTGAGATCCTCCATATCCCCGGCCATCTCCTAAAACACAGCAGGAATAATTAACACATATGCTATGCTAACACTAGCAGAGACAAGGTTGCGGATAAAGACAAAGTGACAGACAGGAAGGACGACAGTGAGGGTGACCCAAAGGCCGACAGAAGGACCGAGTGACAACACTGACAGGTACACACACTGTATACACACATACACATAGACATGTACCATTTGTGCATTTAAGTTTGCCCCCAGTCTGTGATCCACTAGGCTGAGAGGCCTGGGCGCCCAGTGCTGCCCCAGCATCTCCTTAGAGAAAGAGTAGGGGGAAGGAAGAGGCCCAGAGATGTAGCACAAGCAAGACGGTAGTCATTAAAGTAGACTTTGCACACAAACTCTCAGCTATATCTCTCTGTCTGTCCTCTCTCTCTCTCTCTCTCTCTCACACACACACACATGCATGCGTGCAGAAAGACAGACAGGCAAGCAGACACACACGCACACACACTTCTCACATCTCTACCTGTCTATACATATACAGCTACATGTATGTCTGATTCACCTGCAGTAACTGGTTTCAAGAATGCACCTTGTTGTGGGCTTAAACTCGTAGGGGATTTGGGGTGTGTTGTATACTGTGTGTATATATTTGTGCCTGTATAAATGCGTCTGTGAATAGGTAATTGAGGAGTGCTGCCATGTTTTGGGTTGCTGCCGATGTGTTTGTGTTTTTGTGTGTTTTTGAAAATTAAAAAATAAAAAAAAAATTCAATAAAAAAAAAAGAATGCACCTTGTAATACCTTTGAATTTATTCTTTGCACGTAAAGAAAATACTGAACCACCCAAGCATGCTTCAAAACAAACACACATACACAAATACTTCCTGTCATACATTACATACAACATATGCACACACACTTACCATATTTGCTGATGGACTTGCTTGCGTCAGCCCCCAAACCAAGTTGCTGAGCACCATATGGGTACCCACCATCTCCTGTGGGTTTCAGGAGTCATATATTATCATGCTGACAGAGAAAATACACACACACACACACACACTCAAACACAAACTTACACTTACCCTCTAGACCAGCTGGGATGATGGGGGCTCCATTATAAGGAAGCTGACCAACACCACCTGTGTTCACAGAAAAGAGAATCCGTCTCTACAGTGACCAAAAAGGTCAATCTTCTGTCAAATCGATACTTTTCAAGGGCAGCCATACTTAGTGCATACTTACTATATACTTTATTAATGAACAGAAACAATTGTCATGGAAATTGATAACTTTAAACTGTCAGAAATCAATAAATCTGATATGAATAAAATGTGTAATACAGAATCCCATTATTGTTAAGGATTAGGCATTAGAGTGTTTTATAATCTTTTGTATTTTTTTCTCTTACATGCCAAACATGTGATCAGGAAGTGGTACCCTATATTTACCAAGGCTGGCATCAGGACTAAGCCCCAGAGGCACTGGGCCAGCTCCATATCCTCCAGACTTTCCATCGACACCCAGCCCAGCGGCAACCACAGGCTGACCCCCATAGGGCAGGGAACCAGCTGGCCCCAAACCAGCCCCTGCCACAGGCAGATGCATGTCAATTACAGGGATACACAATAGGGACACAGGAGATAGACTAAATGCATATCTTTAGCTCATGCCTTATGAGATGGACTAAATACATCTCTCCAGCTAAACTGAAACACATTCACAGACATCACATTAGTCTGTGACTAATGCAGATATAGCTGCGCTCATTCTGCGCTCAAATGAATGGTGTAAGGTTTACTATTTCTTGTACCAGTGTACTGTGAATGTGGCGGAATCAGGGACAGTTTGCTGACTGTATGAATAGTGTCAGTAATTAAAGTAACTATTTGCCTAAACACTGCACTCACTTGAACTCATGTCAAGTTTTATTAGCTTGAGCTTGCAGAATTATAAGTAACTGTATAACGTCTTCCTTTAGGACAGGCCTAACTTAGATTAGATTAGATTCAATTTTCTAATCTAATCTAATCTGATCTAAGTTAGGCCTGTTAGGACTTGCGTGGTCATGTGTCCCCTCGCTGTTTTACCTGGTCCCTTCCCTGCCTTGCTTCCCATCCCTGCCCCATCAGCTAACACTGCTGGGTAGCTGCCAGCTCCTGCAACATAATTATAATCATTTCTTAATTATAATTATGTATGTTAGCCTCTTGCCCTCTGGTAGGTGGCTAAAGGGAGAGCATGATGATACTCACCATTCAAGTAGCCGTTGGTGTAGCCATTAGCATACCCTACAGAGACAGGATTTTTTTAGGGGGAGGGAGAGGGTGAGACAAATTCACAGCTTCACACTCAAACTGAAACTAAACCACCTTCCAGCCATGCTGTATACATTTGGTGAGTGTGTCAAGACACATGTCAAGTTTGAGGCAGTTTTCTTTTCTCAGTTGACTTTGACAACACTGCTTTTAAGTGAACAGTGTGATAGTGAGTGTGAGAGTGGAAACTCCAACCCCAACCACTCACTCACACATGCCTACGTTGAAGGCTGCCATTCAAGCACATGGGAAGCAGTTGTGTCTTAGAGTCATATTCAAGGACACCTCAACACATTTCAGTGGTGGAATTTGATATACGGTAGTTCGTTTTTGATATAGATAGTTTAAGATTATCAGCATGACATTTGTAACTTCTGAGCTAAAATCATCCCATCCCTTACTTTGGACAATATTTCCTCTGTTTTTAACACTCTTTTTCTGAAGTATACAAGCACATAAAGGCGAGTGAAAGTAAGCGAGAAATAGAAGGAAAGAAGCACCTGTCTGAGGTTTGGCTCCAGCACCAATTCCTCCCAGACCTGTAAAAGAAGATTGGGGGCCATCATTACTTTGCAGACTGTACATTTATGATGTGTTTAGTGAGACTTTAGTGAGACTCTGTGTGTGTTCTATCTACATCACATAGACGTGTTTAGGGATCGTAAATGACCCGGTGCATAAAGACTTAAGGTAAATAACACAATACCAACCAAGGCCCATGCTGTCACCAAGACCTGCACCAGGATATCCTCCCATGCCATCAGTGTAACCTGCAGGTACAGAGAAGATAACAGACTGAGCCACACATTATGAAAACATACACTCGCACACTAAAACAAAATTTGATGATCCTACAGGGTTTCTGCAGGTTATATCAGTCATTTTTAAGGCCTATTTATGACCATTATGATTGAATTGAAAACAAGACACCATTTTCACTGTTTCAAACAAAAAAGGGGTAACACCTTGACAAATGCATAGAGAGCTAACATCTACCAAAGGCAAATTCTTTGTAAAGGCAAGAGTACTTGGCGAATAAAACCTGACTCTGATTGTAAAGTTTTGAGATTTGAAGTGAAATATGTGAATTCTATGTTCATATGAACTCAACGTGCTGCTGACAACCAACTTCACATAAAAAATGTCTGAATGAAATGTATCACACTAGTGCATCCACAGGAATCATTCAAAACTCAAAACCCAATTTAATGTATACCTAATGAGCAATATTTCTCTACATTTCTCTACATACAGGCCCAGTGTTTAGGGTTTTAAGACCCCCTCTTATATCTGTGAGGAGTTGATGAACCTAACCTGCTTGCTTGGCTCCACGACCCCCAATTGGGTATCCACCCTGTCCCAGACCTGCATCAGAGGGGGCAGCTACAGTTATCTACAGCACACCTACAAAGTACTGTAATTGCCACATGTACTCTTTATCAATCATGGAAATAATAGTACTTATCACACAATAGACAAATTGCACTGAATATGAATTATGGAGCCAATTTAATGTTTTTGTAGACACACAACACGTTATGTTTTTAAATTAGTTATATATGTTATATAAGTTAGCGTAGTACTTTCAATTACTCCAGCACCAAATAAGAATTTAAAAATTAAACATGAATCCATTTCAAGACAAATTCCATTTCAAAACCAATAAATAAGTCATTAAATATGAATTGTTATAAGCTTACCTCCATAGACATTGCCCAGAGCTCCAGGATATCCTGCCCCTGGTCCATAGCCTGTAGAATATGTGCAGACAACACACAGATAAACACTTACACTCAGCTTCAGTACAATGTCACACATTAAGGAATTTCACGAGCAACAAGCAGTATGCTGTTGTCTGAGCCTGTAAAAAAAAACATGCTTAACAAACAAAATGTTGCTGTAACACCATGCATATTAAGAAGAACTGGTAGAAAAAGCAAAAAACATATTAAAGTGGGAACTGTGTTCAAAGAATCGTCACTGCTTTGAATATAAAAACATGAAAGAAAGGTTGAGTGATTTCAATGTTTCCTGAAAAAAGTGTAAATCTGAGATTATATTGTTCTCTGAAAATGTCATTATGTCATTAAATGCTATAACAGACACATTCAGCAGTAAAATAAACAGATAAGTTTTCTGATATTTTGGGATGCCCTTTGACACAAAATGTAGCAGCAAAAAAAAAAAAAAACTGTTGCACTCTGCAGAAGCGTGATATTTTTTTTTCATGTACAAGTGATGCACATGCCATGTGCACACACACCTACACTCTCAGTTAAGACAAACATGTGCAACTCAACGTCTTCCGAACACAGAACTACATATTTGTCTTATTGGAAAGACGTGTTTGAATTACTTTTGGGTAACTGTTCAGTTACCCATGCATGTCTTAACTCAGAGCAGGAGCAACTGAGGGTGGATGACATGCAGAGGAGTCTTGAAAGTGGGGTGCCATTTGTTGAGGGTTTCTTTTTACCAGTCTTTGAAGGTTTGCCACCCTGGGCACCAGACCCTCCAGCTCCTGAACCATGAGGATCAACAACAATCATTTAAAGAACACAAGTCACTCAATCACTCACTTTGTACTGAATGTGATTATAAGACAAAAATAATATACCGTATTTAGTACATGTATATATTCAAGTAACTCAAGCCTTAACAGGAAGGAAAGATGGATCTTATTCCTAAAATATTTACCTTAAGACAGAAATAGACAGAGAGACAGATACGCAGAGACAGAGGGATAGGGAGGGACAGGGGGAGAGGAAAATAGAGGTGGACACACATATGGAGTGTGTTTACCATTGGGTTTGCTTCCCTGTCCTTTGGAAACTGCTGGTCCAGGACCATATCCTGAATGCCACAATATCAGTTGAAATTTACTGAACACAAAATCCCTTTTACATTAACGATATGAATAAGTCATCTTCCTCAACACTACTCATTTTAAATTTATTCCAAAATGCTCAAAAGCACTAGGTTACCGTCGGTTAAAGGTGCTTGTCCATTGGAAACAGCTGGTGCTTGCCCATATCCTACAAGCAAGACTGTATTTAGTACTGAACAAATAACATTAAGGGTAATTCTAGTTTGACATCCAAGAATACAGAGGAATGGAATGCAAAAATGTTGGCTTTTGGCAAAAAAATGTGTATTGATGCGTATTGTCTATAGTTCCCCAACATGCACCCAATAAAAACTTCAGTCCCTATTTGTGGCCGTTAAAAGGATGTAAACTGCCCTCAAGCTTTAGGTGGTCACGAAATAGGACTCAGTAAAAAATCCTTTTATTGGCTCAAAAGACTAATGTTTTGACAGCCTGCATCTTGAGGAAGATACTGGCTGTCATAACATTAGTCATTTGTACCTAATGAAAAAAACTAATGGAAAACTCAGTCTAATAAAGCAGCCCAGGACTTGCTTCTCTGTAATGGTGGCAGCATTAATAAGAAATGAAAATGAGGGGTCAATATTACCATTGCTTACAGGTCCCTTTCTACTGGTGGGTCCTGCAACTGGGCCATACCCTAGAAATGCCAATACTGATTATTAAACTAGCAGCTATTATCAGCACAAGCCAAAAAGAACAACCTCAATGTTGTCCACATAAAAATACAAAGCGGTCAGGTGCCTTACTAAAACAAAATACAAAATATTTTGTAATAATGTAGGAATTTGTTGAGAAGAGTGGAATAGATATATTACAATGGGAGACAGATTACTACTGCTATTTGCTCCAGTACTAATGATAATAGCAAGGGCTGGACCATATCATAAGGTCTGTTTAGTAAGAGTTACTGTCACTGGACACTTAGTCATACACATCGGAAGCAGCTCAGCTCACTCAGAGAAGCCATCATGCTAAATGCAACCATCAAAATGCTATAGTGCATGGTATAGGAATAACTTGCCATGGATGCATCCCACAACACGGCTCCCTCCCTAAAGGTTCTGTCATAATGTAAACTGAGGAGTAAAACTTCTAAAAGTATGTAAGTAAGATGTAAAGGAATATTCAAGGGGCATAAAGCTAGCCGATCAGGGGGAGATGCCTACGATTTCAGACAAAAATGAAATTGCGCAAAATCCAGCAGTATCTCATAGAAAAAAACAAAGGGTACCAATACAGTGCAGAGGGTGGTGGCAATGTAGCGGTTATGGAACTTGGGCTGCCAGTGGTGTACCCTTGAGTAAGGCCCTTAGTTGCTCTAGGGGAGACGTACTGTATATGTAGAGCAGCATACAGTACATAAATGATTCTTTTAAAGACCCAAACAAAAATAGTGGTACGTTATTTAATGCCCTAATTGAAATCATAATTGTTGTCTTTTATTGTCTTTAGATTGTAAATAAGTCTTTTAGATTAGCTTTTCTGGCCTGCTACAGTCAGTGATTTCATTTGACTGTTTTTTGTGTGTATTTGAGAGACTTCCAAAACATCTCACCACAGTGTGGAATACAAAGGGCATGAAATACCAGTACCTGAAGCTTTAGGCCACTACATAACAAATATTTTATGGCACTGTGTTGAACAGAACAAAGACTTGGACAAGATGACAGAAAGATTGGGTTTACCATTGCCCTTCTGCCCCTGTCCAAAAGGTAAAGCACCTCCACCTCCATTACCTAGACACCACACACACACACACACAGTCATTCACAAACAAAAAAAGTTTTTTTTTCTGCAGTGTTTGGTTTCTACACACAGGATAATATCTCCCTGTTCTTTTGATTGGTAAATGAGGCCAGGATTTTTAAAGAAGCATGCTAGTACTGCAATAATCTTGCAACCTAATTCAGATCTCTTCATTTATGAATTTCAGAAAACAAAATACTGCAGAACACTAAATTTCTGGTTAACGTTTAAATAACAACTTCTGAGATAAATACATTTGCAGTGCTTTCACAGCAGCTGCTTCAAGTTCACAACAGCTTTAATCATACACTGTCCACAGAAATGTACCATAGACCAACAACTAAAAAATGCTCAGAGAGACAGACAAAACACAGACTGGAAGTCAGGTGAACACCAATACAACCCACAGAAAAGAAATCTAAAAAAAAACTGCACGAGGAGAGCAAAAGAAGGACAAGAAGAAACCAAATTCACTTCCTGGCATGGCAAACACAGGCAACAACATATACAGGGGACATGTTATTAAACTGATTATATTTACACAACCAGCTGAAAATCCCATACCACAAACCCCCTGTGCAACAACAATAGAAATGGAATGTTAACTCGTGAGAGCACAGACACAGACGAACAAGAGACAGATTACCCTGATCTGTTGGCAGAAACCCTCCCGGGTTTGGTAAGGCTGCTCCTTGACTTTTGCCTTCCAGTTGCCCAGGCGCATGATGACCCCTGCTTTTTCTTTCTACAGGTTGGGAGCCCAGACCTTTTCCAACCTGAGCAGGCATTGCGGCTGACCAGATGCTTTTACCAGCAACCTGAGGTCCTACAGGAGCTGCATCCAACCCAGGGTTGAATGAGGTAGCCATTTTTCCTCCCTGTTCTGGTGTAATAGCTCCAGAGTCAAGACCTTTTCTGTCTTGTGCCTGTGATATGCTGTGACCCAGACTTGCTTCATCCACTGTATGTGTCATGTCATCATAATGGAGGCTTGTGTCATCAGTTGTAACTGATGCCACTGGAGAACCTTCTTGCACTGGTGCTGCAACAGGGCCTTTGGATCTCTGTGTGATACTATAAGATGATGCTGAAGATGATGATTTTGCTGAGGATGCTACAAAATTATAACTTTTACTATTGTGCATCTGCATCCGGGAGGTAGAGAAGTAGCTTTTACCTTCTTGCTCAGGCAAAGCAACAGAGACTATGCTTTGGGTCCTGTCAGGTTCCTGGGAAACCTGACCTTGTCCTTGAGATGAAGTAGTTATAGGATTGGGTTTTTTGGATCCCTGATCTTGTGAACCACCATAGCCATAGTTTTTGGCCCCCTGTGGAAATGTAATAGAGGAAGGAAGACTTCTGGTTCCCTGCAGTTGTCGATTAGAAGACCCAACACTCTTAGCTCTTTGAAGCTGAGAAGATGCAAGATCAAGACTTTTTGCATCTTGTGATTGTGTATTGACAGAGGCAATGTTTTTGGTTCCTGGTTGTTGAGGAGTGACCAAACCATTGCTTCTGGTTCCAAAAAGCTGGGAAGTGGCAAAACCAGAACTTTTGGATCCTTGAGGGTAAGAATTTGCAGGACTTAGGCTTTTGGTGCCATCAAAGTATGGAGTATCAGAATCAACATTTCTGCTACCCTGTAGCTGAGTTCCAGTATCAGAATTTAGCCGTTGAGAGGCCTGGTGCTGTTGAGAAATGTAATCTTGGCTTTTTGCCCCCTGAAAAGTCTGAGGTGCTGCATCCAGAGTCTCTGGTTGCTGTTGCGAAGGGGCCATGAGTCTTTTAGCTTCTGCCACAGTTCCTCCTGATTTGGTAAAACTTCCAGTACTTCCTACACTTCCAGCAGCTATTCCTGAAGGGTCACAAGATTGTCACCGCACATAAATTCACATGAAGTACCTTAACTCTAGCATGTCAAAAATGGTGAAAATAGCAGCAGCCAAACAAAATGCACATAAAATGCGGTGCAATATAGGGTATTCTTTGTGCTAAAAACTATCTAACAAATCATCGGACCAGGGTTCCCACTTGCATTAAGCAACTAAATTTAAACATTCAACAGGTGACATAAAATGAACAAATAACATATTGCACTCTGTTCTCTTTTGTTAAAACAAAATATATTCAACTGAAATTTGGGGATTTTTTTAAATGGCCTATTTTAGCTAAATGGTGTCCTCTTTGGCAATCATAATTGAACTATAGTAGATTTGTAACATGTGAAACAACCAGGCCTTGTTCTCATTTATTTTAATAGCTATTTCAAAGTTCAAGATGTGAATATATAGATGGCTTAAAGGAATTATCCAGAGTAAATACACTTTAGATAAATTTATGGATGATTGGGAGTACATACGTTGAGTTGACATCAAAATCATGTCAGTTATATTTTACCGTTTTGTGCCAAAACTCTTTAGCCTGGAAGTTACCAGGGCATATCATTTCCGCCACTACAAAACGCTATTTTTGTACCTCTTCTACAGTTCCAAACAACATTACACTTACATGGTAGTGAGGTCTTCATGTGGTCGGATAGAGAGTCCAGAATGAATTTTAACGTTCCAGTACCTTTCCGGAAATGTTGCTGCTTCAGCTGCCATCTTTAGGGAAAATTCCGGAGGAGTCGAGCAAAGCCTAGCTTCCTAACAGGTTGGAATTTTAAAATATCCTGTTGACGGAAGACGGCTTTTGCTGTTGCATACAACTTCATTTCAATTTCGAAAGAAGGATTATGTTTAAAAATAAATAATTAAATAAATAAATAAATAA
>JAGFZM010003374.1:0-31437 GCA_017657215.1 Limnothrissa miodon
TCCTCTTGCAAAGTGTTGTCCTTTGTTCTCTGGCTTACAGTTTTTCTCTGAATGTTTAAACACTACCAATGATTCACATAGCCCAATTTCAAAAACTATTACTGTAATAGTTGTAATTAAACCACTCAGTGAGCACTCAGTTTGCACTTTTGTAACACAATTTGCAAATGTATCAATACAATCCACTGCACAGCAGTTTTTTTTAGCCTTTTGCAAAAATAGCCAATTCAAACAAAAAATGTGTGTAAGCAATCAGAAAAAAAAATGTAAGGGCTAGTAACAACAACTTCAAGTAATGTCCCTTTGATTTTAGCATGTTACTGTAGCAGTGTTCAAGCAATGGGTAAAAACAGTAACACACATCAGCCAGCTGCAAAAAGG
The DNA here is from genome assembly GCA_017657215.1 of Limnothrissa miodon. Lineage (NCBI taxonomy): Eukaryota > Metazoa > Chordata > Actinopteri > Clupeiformes > Clupeidae > Limnothrissa > Limnothrissa miodon. The sequence continues at coordinate 382 of JAGFZM010003374.1, forward strand.
TCTCAGTTACGCCTTAGAACTTGGAACACTTTGCAGGCACAGAGGAAGGGAGAGGTTAAAAAAATGTACAGTAAGACATACATACTTCAACAGACATAAATCTTCAATAAATCCATAAATAATCTCTCAACTCAAATGATAGACCTTTAGGCATTCATGACCTGGCCCTGGTGCAAGCCTTTCTCTCCTCTGCATTGGGTGCTGGTTGGTTTTCAGTCGCTCTTAGCCAACTCAGGGCTGTTTCTACGATTATGTTGTGTTTGCACAAATTAACTGACTGAGGCGGTGTTGTGTCCCGGTGTGTTGCTCTTTGGTGTTTGAGCTTTTGTCTTTGTGTCTGTGTGTGATTGCAGGATGCTGTAATGGGGGCTAATTGTTGCCCGGGCCTGCCGCTTCGCACTATTCAATATCAAAAAGATCAGACCATACCTAACTCAACAAGCCTCCCAATTGCTGGTTCAAACTATGGTCCTCTCACGCCTTGACTACTGCAATGCCCTTCTGGCAGGACTTCCTGCCTGTGCCGTCAAGCCACTTCAGATGATCCAAAATGCTGCGGCGCGTCTCATCTTCAATCAGCCGAAGAGGACACGTCACCCCTCTGCTAATCGAGCTCCACTGGTTGCCTCTGGCAGCTCGCATCAAATTCAAATCACTGATGCTGACTTACAAAGTGCTTAGAGGATCTGCCCCTTTTTATCTAAGCGCTCTCATAAAAGCTCAGGCTACCCCCCGACAACTCCGGTCCTCCAATGACTGTCGACTGGCAGTCCCGGCACCTTGCCCAAGGCAATCCAGAGTCTTCTCATGTGTCGTCCCACGCTGGTGGAATGACCTACCAAAAACAATCAGAACAGGGCCATCTCTGGAGGCCTTCAAAAAGCTCTTAAAGACCCAGCTATTCAGAGAACATTTTCTATCCTAGCACTAAAATGAACTGAAGCACTATCCCCTAGCACTATGCTCCTTAAGGTTTCTACTATGTAGCTTGATTGTTATCCTCGTTTTGTAAGTCGCTTTGGATAAAAGCGTCTGCTAAATGCATAAATGTAAATGTAAATGTAATTGCCAATTGTTCCTGTCGCTGCTGGTTGGGTGCTCCAGCCTATAAAAGTCAGCGTTGTTTGTTTGGCTTGGCTGTGCTCTTCCCTGCTGATAACGTTCCGTCCTATCATAATTTTCCATCTGAGCCGGTGGCTGGTGTGAGAAGCTGGCATGGCCTTGGCGGCGGTCTTTGTTTGGGCCTAGTTTCCTTTTGTGTTTTGCCTTAGTTGTTTTTGGTTTAGATTTTCTTTTTGTACTATTATTGAAATTTTTTTCTATTTCTGATTTAAACTATTTTAATAATTAATAAGGTGCTCTAAGCGATGTTGCGCGTTTTTAGGACTAAAACATTTGTTGTTACGTACAGTAAACATCTCCTCACAATCTGCTAGCTCCCTGTCCCCTGAACACACTGTAAAAAAACGCGGTCTCTGTAGACAGCCCAGGCTCCACAAACGGCTAAAAAACACAGTGGGCAAACCTAGCATAACAAACGAAACGAAACATAACAAACATTGTTCCAGCCAATAAACGACAAGAACGATTTGAAGGAGGGGTTGGGTGGGGGTTGCACGTTCATGAGTCTTTCAGGAAGCATGGGAGGGAGGGGGAGGAGGGAGCTATGCTCTGTTTTGTTTGATAATACTTCGAACGTCAACAAGAAGTGACATCAAACACCATCGCTTAGAGTGCCTTTAATAAAACGTATTATTTGAATCCATCAATGTTTTGGAAGAGGTTTGTCATTTCTCTCCTTTTGTTGCGGTGTCTGCACCCCTAGACTGGCATGTAACAGGCGGTAGAAAGTTTGGAGAGGTTTTCAGACTCTAAAATTCTACCTTGTATAGGTATCTCTGTCACTTAGGTCGCGACTGTGGGTCCACTAGGGTCCACTCCCTGGACTTGAGCTTCATAAGGTGTATTTCAGATGCACCCTGTTGAGCCTCTGAAATCTTGAGCATCAAACTCCAGTCGAAGTTTGCTCCTATAATTGCTCAGGTCTGAGCTAACATGTGGTTGGCTCTATAGCTACATTAAGTCGACCCTGCCTGCATTCAGTTTGCAGTGGCTGTCTTATGCCCAGTTTAGGCTGGGTGTTGACAGAGTTTTTGTTTCATGCTAATGGGCAGCTTAAATGCAATATCATGCTCACACACCAGTTTGTGTTTTACCTCAGGCCTTGGGTCAAGCCCTGCCTACTTAGATTTCTTCCTGACTGGTTAGTGGAGGTTTCTGTTTTACATATAAGGTGGCAGCCCCCCCAAAGCCATCAGGGCTCATTTTACTTGTGGAGTTGTGCACCAGATTTCATAAAGCACCTCTTGGTCCCCTTTGATAACACCTTTCTCGGGGTGTATGTCCCAGAGAGTCAGATGCCTTGAGTGTGCTCTCAGCCTCCCAGCTACAGTATGTTTCAGCCTTTGGGTGCTGTGGTATACATCTCCAAGTGTTGACGTGGAGCAGTTCGACCAAAATAGAACGTCATGGTTACTTGGTGTAACCTCGGTTCTCTGAGGGATAATGTGAGACATAAACACAGGTAGCCTCAAGTCGTCAAGTGTTAGGCTCTGGCAAATGAGGCAGAACTGTTTGTGCTGTGTGCTTATATACTAGTGTTTTACTGGCTGTGTCAGGATCTTGCGATCTCTCGGGTTGTTTCAAGATCTTACCGCACAATCACACACCCCACTTTCCATGGGTAGGTTTCAAGTTTATTCAGCAAAATTCATGCCTGAAAATGCAGTGTTATACCTGAAGGCGTTCATTGAATGAAAGTCCATGAACTCGTTCATAATTTTGGTGAACTTGAACTGAACGTACTGTATTACTCCGTGATGAACGATACTGTGAACGCATTCATTGTGGTGTCTGTGAACGGCACATTCACTCTTTTTAATTTTGTTCAAAGTGCCAAATTTCTACAGAGCATTCCAGGTGAATAACACCTTTTTTATTTCTCTCGTACTCACACGCGCTTTCCCATTTCTCACGGTAAGGAATCAGGCTAATTTTACGGCACAGAAAATCTTTTCAGTAAAGTTAGAAAGAAATTGAGATTCGAACTTCATGGCTTAATAAACCATCAACAAAGCAATCTTACAACACAATATAGGCCTTCGGGTCTACTCAATTGCAGTAAGGTAGACAGACAATGAACAGCAACCGGATTTTTCATCCAACCAATATGTATTTAAAGAAATACGGACGACATTACTTCCAAAGAGCAGCCATCAGAGGAAAGCTTAGGGCAGGCCTATTCAATAGGCGGCCCATGGGCCACATGCGGCCCAGACGTGGCGCACATGCGGCCCGGACGACGCTCCAGGAATAAAAGTGAAACACCATTCACGAGCCTCCAGAATGTAACTTGGGTCTTTTACAGAGGGTGCGTTCGTAAACTGACACTCCGAGCTCTCCGAATACACTCTCGTTTATTCAGGGCGTCACACTTTCGAAGTGTTTAGAGCATGTTCAGAGCGTACACCGGCCACTCTGGCTGAAGGGAGAAAGCAGCTGAGCGTGACATCAGTCTAAATGAAAACGGTGCTACTGCTAGACAAAGTTTTTAGGAAATAAACCAATTCTGGATTGATTTATGAATTAAAGATCATAATTGGCAGGTAAAAAAACGATCAAAATCGTTCATGGTCCTTACTTGTCAAGCAACTGATTTAAACATTAACCGCTATTTTAACCTGCCCTATGTGTTTATGTTCATTTTGATCTATCAGAAACCGTTTGTTTAGTCACAGAAAAATAACAAGCTCGTCTTTATCGAACTGTGGAGTGTTATTCCATTATCAGAGTTGCAGATTAGCCTTTTTCTCAGAAACACACCAAGCTAGTTAATGCCTCCTCCTCCACCCCGCCTCATTTTAGAGATGTGTAGGTTAATGTAAATTGCATGCGTTCTCAATCTTTTTTAGATGTTTTCAGTTTTGAGTGTCCAATGTCGTCAATTTTAAGGGTAAAAAACATATTTTTTTTAGTTTGTGAAAAATGTCATAATTGTTAATGTCTGCTGAAAATGTGCGGCCTAACTTAAGAACTTGGTTCTGAAATGTGGCCCAAATGAAATCATAATTGAATAGCCCTGGCTTAGGGACTTTCTGCAAAGTGCAAAACGCAAATGGATAACATTAAACTAAAACAACTGCTACTAGTGTAGACAACAACAAGTGTTAAAACAACAATGGGGAAGGCCTTCAATGCTAATGTAAACCCTGGTTAGATAAGAATTTAAAATTGGATATGAAGATCTGACACAGTTTCAGCGTTAAACTAATAGAATAATTTCTGGCTGTGCCTAAAAAATTATAGCTCGCAACATATTGTTAAAAAGAACTGAACTAGTTCTTGTTTGGAGCTGTGAACTTCATTTTTTGAAATTATGAACTATGAACTGAACTAATTCATTTTAAAATCTGTGAACTATGTACTGAACTAGTTCGTGTAGAAAGTGAACTTTCCCAACACTGCTGAAATGCAACATTTCAAGTGTTGACGTCTTACATTCTCTCTCAGAGAACCGAGCTTACATTAAGTAACCATGCCATGTTTTGGACATGGACAATGGGTGAAGTACAAATGATGCAAGTCTTTGCATAATGCAAATTTCATTTTGACGTTATCGTCATTCTGTCTTCCACATTTATGAAAGATATGGTATGAATGTTGTGTTATGTCTTGTGAAAAAGTCATGAATGCTTTCTGTGTGGTTTATGACAGCTTTTATGAATGTGTTATTTACTAACCCATCAAGTAAGTCTTTCCTTCATCTGTTTAGGCCCCATCATGACTTCAGTTTTGTCAGAGTTTAAGCATAGGAAATAATTAGTCATCCAGTTTTTTAAATCGATTAGAAAAATATGTGTGGCCATTCATTGGAGCCATCTTATCATAAAACCATGTGTTTTTGAAATATAAAGGGTGTGTGGTAATACACACATCGAAGACCCAGGCCTGGGACCCTGCTCAGAAACTCGCTTTTACCCTGATAGCCATTGCACCTCTGGTGTTCTTTAGTTCAGTGTTGGAAAGGGGTATTATAACATCATCACTCCAAAGTTCCACTATTCATTTCACTGGGGATAAAAGACAAGAAAAATGGGAATAATGGGGGACGGACAAAGGGTAATGCACCTATTTAAACAAGCCATCATGTCCGGATTTGGCCAGACCGAATAGTGTATCGAACTGCCAGGGACTGCCGAGACAAGACCAAGACCGACTGTGACAAGACCAAGACCACGTTAAAGTCTACTTGTCATACATCATACCTTAGTTGTGCTGCTATAGTTTAATGTCACCACAAAACCACTCATCTGTCATGCTGTACAATTTTCACTCTGTCTCTCTCTTTCTCTCTTCCTTCTCTACTTCTCCCTCCCTCTCTATTTAACTAACTCATCTCCTTCTTCTGCCTTTCCATGCCACTACCACCCTGCTGAAAGTCACCCCTACCTCTCACTGCCTGATTCTACATCTCTCCTGGGTGGGCTGCCTCCATTCCCACAGATGACCCGAACATGACTGACTCATTTTCCAGTTGGCCTTATGCTGCCTCCTAATGCTCCTAATGCCTCCTAATGCTCCTAATGATATGGGACTCTATCCTGGGATTATAATGGGACTATTATGTTGCTATATCAACACAATGATTTTTATTTTATTATGTGTGCTAGACTTGAACAACCACAACCGGGTCTTCTTGGGCACCCGCCTGGTAACCTGTGCCATTTGCTGCAAACCCAGTTGCTCAAAGGTTATTCCTGGTTAAATGGTTACCAACATCACCACCACCTTTAAACTCATGACAATCTATCCTGACTTCTGGCATCTCTTCAGAGTTCAGTGGGAAAGGAAATTTAACTTCACCGTCCATCTCTCCCTCAGTTGCTGCAGCAGCCCAAATGTTTCCGACACCTTGTCAGAAGCCCTATGCTGGGTCCGGCAGAACAACTATAATGTAAAGCTCATGATTGACCTGCTGGACGATTTTCTACCTGTTACAACACCTTCAGATTTTCCTGCTACTGGCCGTGACTGTCAGGGTTTTGGATGTTTTGTATTTTAGTTCAGTTGTTTAGCCTTGTTTCCTTCCTGTTTTAGTTCCTGGTTTTGTCACGCCTGCTAAGAGACACCTGCCCACTAGAGGGCGCAAACGTTCATAAGGCAGGTGAATTCAGCGTGTCTTACTCTACTGCTTTAGCTGGATGTGATTTGTGTGAATTGCCACCTTTACTTAAGGACTCCTCAGTCTGCTCTCTGTGCTCCAACATGAGTCTATGTGAGTACAATTGTTGTATGTTTCAGTCTGCCTCTCGTAAGGTTAAGTCTCCTGTGAGCCCCCGCTACCGCACATTGCAGTTTCCTTGTTACTCAGTAGCCATTGTTAGCGGGCTAACTCTCCCTCAGCCTGGTCGTGCTTGTAGCTGCCATTATATGAACTGTGTACCCTCACTGTGCTTGTGCTTATCGTTTTGGATTACTGGAAGACTTCTCAGTTGTGGATTATTGACCCTTGTGGATTATTGATTGGACTGTTCGTGTGACTCAGGTGAAATACATGCGCTGCTGTGGACCTTTGTGTTTCTCTGACAGTTTCCCTGGATTGGACCTCACATTGTTGCGTAGGAGTGACTGATGTATCAAGCCTTTATGTTCTTGGAATGAACTTTTGTGTTTCAGTGAACTCTTCTGTTTGCCCATGTGCCTGAGTCTTCTGTGAACTGCCTTGCCTTACCGTGTGTATGTGTGCATCTACTGAACTACGGCTTTATGCAAGATCTGGGTATCTGTGTTAATGTGATGAAGTATGTTTTGCACTGATTTCCCCTGTCTGCGTTACTGTGCCTAATGTTTTTGTTTAACTGATCATTGGCTTGTTTGTTTGCCTAACTGTCTGCTTTGAGATCTGCCCAGCTTCAGTGGGTACCATTTAGTTAAGTCTGTTGGCCTTTTCTGGCCTCCTCCTTTGTTAATAAACTCTGACTAACCGGCTCCCTTGTCTGCGACTGCGCCTCCTTACCTAACCCTGGCAGGTTTCTGTTGTCATGTGATCCTGCCATGTGTGTCCTTCCCTGTCCTCTTCCTGATGTGGTCATGTGATTCTGTCTTCCCTCCTGTGTCAATCAGTTCCCTGGTTCCACCCCTCACCTGCACTCTGTCTTGTCTTGTGATTATTGTATCATTATGTGACAGGACGCTGAGCCGCAGGTCGTGCTGATTAAGGGTAGGTGGAAGGTATTTAAGGGAACTTGCCCTGACGTCAGCTCATATCTGTTTCTGCTGGGGAAGGACTGGCTTGGTGCTGCCGTGGGACTTTACATGGGAGATGGCGTGCTTTTGGTTTGGTTGGCCAATTGTTTACATCGCTGGCTGTGGTGTTCGTTTAAGTGAATGTTGGCTAGCTGGTGGCTAGCTAGTCCATGACATACTTCACATAGTGCAGCGGAAAGTGACGGGTGCTGTTTAGTGCCTGTTGCATTCATAACGAAGTTCTAAAGCTCTATTTTTACGGCCAGCCAACGCACCGGAGTTATCCTCCCAGATCTCCGCGGCCTCAGGGTCTGCTGCTTTGTCTCTACGCCTTTGTCATCTCCTCTTTTGCCTGCTTTTACTGTTGCAACCGCCTCCGTAGGCCCATGGCCTTATACTGCCCCCGGTTTTGGGTAGCCTGAGCCAGTTGTTGTGTTTGTTGTCCCCTGTTGTGGTGTCTTGAATTTATTTGTGCTGTATTGTGTATATTGTTGATGTGGAGGCGTGTGAGTGCGTGCGTGAGTGTAAGTGGGCGTTTGATGCGTGTGTGTGCTCAAGTTCTGTTGATCAATCTGACCAGGGAAGCTGCACTCCCTTCATAGTGCTAACGGAGCTTCGAGTGGCTGGTGGCGCTGCTCCACTCCCATCTCATCAAAGTTCTTTGTATATATCACATTATACAAACTGAACATGGCTTTGCATTACATGTATGGTGCTTGAGTGTTCTTTTTGTTTCTTTTCTTTGTTGGGCAGGAGTCTTACCTAAGTAGGCACAGCTGGCTTCTGGGCGGTGGATTCCCCTCACCTTTTGTAGCATAAATTTCTAAATGTGTAATTTCTAAATGGTTGTCAGCTACAATCAGTCAGGCCTTCCGCTATCACAATACACATCATGCCAGACACACACACACACACACACACACACACACACGCACACACACACACAATCTATAACACCTCGCACACCGACAATCAATTATTGTTTGCTTCCTTTGACACCGTAGGCATAGACATCTCCGCTGAGATGCAATACACAAGTTTCAGACAAAGGAAGAACTCATGCCAAATGGTCAAAGGGGGATAACAGAAATGTATTTAAACTGACTGTTTGCATTTGTATGATTGAGTTTGTACAGTGGCAGTTTAACGCACGCACTGTATCAGGCTCCCGGATTTGTTACAATAAACCTCGAGGAATTTTGTCTTTGCCACTACTCATGTTGAGTCGTCTCTGTTAGTTGTTGGGGTTTTATTTTTGGACGACACTTTCCTTCTGCTGAGAGCACAACGGGTGACCTGAATTTCTCTTTGGTTTGATGGTTTGCTGTGTATTAGTACAGTGTGCCATTTTTCTACTCCCTTCACGCGTGGTGTGTGTCTTCGGGGTCCTTCCTCCTCTCCTCGCCAGCGTAGGCTGTTCGGGTAAGCTCCTGTAGTACAAATTTATGATATTATATATTGGTTGTATGTGAGTATTGTTATTCGTGGTATTATGACTGATATCTTTGGTAAGGTTCCACATGACCTGTAATGAGATTAGGCCATCTGAGAAAGGCAGGCCTGAAGTGTTGAAGACCACTTGACATTCATGTGACCACTGTTTGCAGCACAGGAGGTGCGAAGGCCATTTGGTCTGAGAGACGAGTTGTTGATTGGAGACAATACACACCGACAGCAATGATGAAAGGGAAGTTAGTCTTAAATACGCTTCTGTATCACAGCTCGAGAGGCCAGCTCAGAGGTAACAACTTAGGTGGAACCTTGATGCTGCGACCTCCGGACTTCCCCCATAGTCCGTCATTTTTCCATGTAACATGTTGCAACTAACGAAATAAAATGTTCTCATCAGTTTCATAGCATTCCGACGGTCTTCGTGCGGTTTATGTTTTCGGATCACAGCAACGGTTCAAATTTATTCCTACACTCCTCCCTTGCTCTATTGTCTAGCCCCTCTTGGGATAGTATAAGCCTATGCCCAACACCTAGGTCTAGTGTGTGCTCAGAGTGCAGCTCTCCTGGTAGCATCCTGTGAGTGTCTGATTGGGTGTGTGTGTACAAGGGGAGGGATAATCGTCAGGACGGGTGTGTCCGTCTGGGGTGGTTTTGTATTTGGGTAATGTCCGTCTGTTTGTGTTGCTCATTGTGTTTTGCTTTAATAAATATTATTGTTTGTGGAACATACGCCTACTGCCGGTGAGTGTGACAAACCTGTGTTGCTTCTTGCTAACCTTATGGTATAATATTATTTGCTAGTTACAGTAGTCTCTCTCTCACCCTTTTGCCCTGGTGTTAACCCCGGGCTGGCGTAGTCAGTACGGGCTTTGGCCCTAAGAGTTATAGGTCTTGCCACAATCTGGCATAGTCGACAGGATTCTCACTCATTAAGGTTAGAGGGGTGTGTTCCTTAAACTATATATTTTTTTTGTTGGTTTTGTCTTGTTCTTGTTTTTGGTTGAGTTGATCCACATTGTGGGTAGTTGTGTGAGTTGGGCAGCAGGCAGTTAACAGGGAGACAAAGCAGCAGCCGCTGTCACCAGAAACCGTTCGTGGTGCCTTCCCCAAGGCAGGAGTTCTTTCGTTTTCCCTCAATTTAGATTTTTTTTTTGTATTTGACGTGCATTAAAAAAAAACCTAACTAAAACCCTGTTATCTCCAAATCATTGCAATGGAGGACGAACTACAACAGTTGGTGACAGTCTGGTGACAGCTTCCTCCCCTAGAGGTGCGGGAGGAAGCCTTGAGGTGGGTAAGGGAGGGTTTACCAGGGGGTGCTAGGGGTCGTAGTTTCTCCCTTCCATCAGCCTACAGGCTTCAGTATGCCGTGCGGGGCAGCCCCCACCCTTCCCCACCAGTTAAAATACAGGGCTCGGAGTTGGAAGAATTGAAACTTATGTTGAAACAACAACAAGAACAACTTAATCAGCTAACTCGGACAGTAGCATTACTGCAACCTGTTCCTGTGGCCCGTCGAGCTCCGTCTGACAAGCGCCTTATTTGCCGCCGCTGCCAACAACCAGGTCACTTTGCACAGGACTGTGACGGGGAGCGGGTTCCCCCCGTTCGCGCCTCCACTCATCCTCAGCCCCTCTTTCCAGTGTGCCAGGACCAAATCAACGTTCGGCACCGGGAAACGGAACCCCACTGGGTTGCTGAGCCACAGCTCAGGTGGGACTGCTATTGGCTCTTCTACTGAATCCGTTTCCAGGTTAATGTCCACTTGTCCTAATCTTGATGTTGTAATTGGGGGTGTGGTGGTTTCATGTTTATTAGATACTGGGTCCATGGTGTCTACGGTGTCAAAGTTTTTTCCACCACCAGTTCGAGCCCTGGGGTCATGAGCGGTTGCAGTCTTGTCACTGCCTGCAGCTGCGAGCAGCAAATGGCCTTGCTATCCCCTATGTGGGATATTTGGAGTTGAATGTCACCCTGTGTGGTAAGACTATTCCCCGTTGTGGCATCCTTGTGGTACGAGATCCCCCGGGCCCACCACCCACCGTCCCCGGTGTTTTGGGTATGAACGTTATCAGTCGGTGCTACCAGGAGCTGTTCGGGGCACACGGACTGGACTTGTTTAATGTCCCCCCAGTAGTGCAGGCTCCTGTCCCCGTTCTGGAGGCCTTACAACGGTGTCATCAATCTGCGGTCCAGCCACCCCACGTGGGGGTGGGAACAGCCCGTGTCCGTGGTCCCCAAGCTATTCGTATCGCCGGTGGGGTACTCCAATTTGTGGCATGCACTTGTCCTGCCTCTCCGGCTGGCGGTGCTGTGCTTTTTGAACCCGTTCGATCAGGGCTTCCAGCGGGCTTACTAGCCTCCCCCTGCCTTATCCCCATCCATCGGGGCACAGCCCTGGTACCTGTAGTTAATGTGGGGACAGCATCAGTTCTCCTTTATCCCCTGCACTAATCTAGGATCGGTCACTACCGCACAGATTATTAGTTATCCTGCTGGCATCACAGAAGTTAGACCCCATATTGCCACCATCTCCACCCAACTTGTGTCTAGTGCCCCGCCAGACAAGCTTCAGGCTTTGGACTTGAGGGCATTGCCAGAAGCCGAGCAACATCAGGTTAGGGACTTATTACAGAGGTACAGTTCTGTCTTTTCCACCCATGAGAGTGACTTGGGTTGTACTAGACTTATTGCCCATGACATCCCTCTGCTCGATGATGCACCGGTCAGACAGCACTACCGTCGCATTCCTCCATCAGAATATCAGACCGTAAAGGCTCATATTAACCAGCTGCCGGAGGCCCGTCATTCGAGAGAGCTCCAGTCCTTACGCCTCTCCTATTGTCCTAGCGAAGAAAAAGGATGGCACGTTGCGTATGTGTGTTGATTATCGTCTCTTAAATAGTAAAACCAGGAAGGATGCATTTCCGCTTCCAAGCATTGAAGAGAGTCTTGACACTTTGTCAGGGGCCTCCTGGTTTTCCACTTTAGACTTGGCCAGCGGCTACAACCAAGTCCCAGTGTCAGAGCAAGATAAACCTAAAACCGCCTTTTGCACGCCTTTCGGCTTGTTCGAATGGAACAGGATTCCGTTTGGATTATACAACGCTCCAAGTACTTTTCAGCGGATGTTTGGCGATCAGCAGGGGCAGTCGCTGCTGCTGTACTTGGACGACATAATTGTGTTTTCTTCCTCCATGGCACAACATTTGCAACGTCTGGAGGTTGTCTTGAGCAGACTCCAACGGGAGGGGCTGAAGGCCAAAGTGGAGAAGTGTGCTTTCTTCCAACAGGAGGTGGGCTACCTGGGCCACATTATCTCAAATAAGGGTGTGTCTACTGACCCAGCCAAGGTTGAGGCAGTAGCCAACTGGCAGAGGCCAAAACACGTGTCCGAGCTGCGGTCCATTTTGGGATTTGCTAGTTATTACCGCCGTTTCGTGGAGGGCTTCGCCAAGTTGGCTAGCCCCTTACATAAGTTAGTGGCCAATTTGGCCGGTACCAAGTCTAAGCGGGGATCTGAGCAGGCTCTGAATGCGGCTTGGACTGCAGAATGTGAGCACAGTTTTGAAATGCTGAAGTCTAAGCTGGTTTCGACTCCAGTGCTTGCTTATGCTGACTTTTCCCGACCGTTCATCTTGGAGGTCGATGTTAGCCATGGGGGACTGGGGGCGGTGCTCTCCCAGGAGCAGGGTGGGGGTGTGAGGGCCATCGTTTATGCTAGCAGAGGCCTCCGGCCCACTGAGCGCAATATGGACAATTATAGTTCCATGAAACTAGAGTTTCTTGCGCTCAAGTGGGCCATGACGGAAAAGTTCAGGGAGTATCTTCTAGGGCAGAAGTGTGTGGTCTTTACTGATAATAACCCACTCAGCTATTTGCAAACCGCAAAGCTGGGGGCAACGGATCACCGGTGGGCGGCTCAACTGGCTGCATTCGATTTTGAGCTTAAATATCGTTCGGGCCGTAGTAATCACAACGCGGACGCACTGTCAAGACAGTACATGACTAGTCAGGATTTGGCGGATCAAGCCCTCCTGGGCACTGCTATCCCAGCCTCTCTGAAGGGAGCATCTTGCTCGCAGCCCACTGTGCTCGGAACCCAGTCACTGGTCTCTGCCTTGCCAACGGTCTCCTCAGTGGACATGCGGGCTTTGCAGGAGTCTGACCCAGTTATAAAGGAAGTGTTAGGATTCTGGAGAAGGCAGGCCAAGCCAGCCGCGTGCAAACGGCGGCAGATGCCCACAAAGGTGCAATTGGTACTGCGACAGTGGGAACGTTTACAGGAGCTGGACGGCGTGTTACATCGCCGAGTCTTGCGTCCTGAGGGGGGCGAGGAAGTGTTACAGCTCCTTTTACCTGCCACCTTACAAAAATAGGTGCTCACTCAATTGCACCAAGATCATGGCCATCAGGGTGTGGAGAGGACCACTGAGTTGGTTAGGCTCCGATGTTACTGGCCAGGGATGTTGTCGGACATTAAAGAGTGGTGCCAAGAGTGTGAACGCTGCCAGGTAGCTAAGAATTCTGGTTCGAGTGCGCATGGGTTCATGGGCCACCTATTGGCCTCCAGGTCAAATGAAATCTTGCCCATAGATTTTACTGTGTTGGAGCCTTCCTGTAATGGGGTAGAAAATGTGCTTGTGATGACTGATGTTTTCAGCAAGTTCACACAAGCCGTTCCCACTCGAGATCAGTGAGCCACTACTGTGGCCCAGGTGCTGCTGAACCAGTGGTTTTATAGATTTGGTGTGCCTAGCCGCATCTATTTGGATCAGGGGAAGAGTTTTGAAAGGCTTACTGATTCAGCAATTATGCAGTCTATATTGCGTCTCAAAATCTCGCACCAGTCCGTATCACCCCGCTGGTGTTCCCTACCACCCTTCTAGACCCCTAAGGTCACAGAATGCTGGTCTCCTAGTAATTCCTAGAATATCAAAATCAACAATGGGAGGAAGAGCTTTCTGCCATCGTGCGCCTGTCCTGTGGAACAAACTCCCTTCTAACATTCGTCAAGCGGACACTCTCAACACCTTTAAGTCTAGACTCAAAACCTTTCTATTTACTGACCCCTTTAGTTAGGGATGGTGTATGGTAAGCCACATCTCCTCAGGGTTTTATTGGAAAGGACTGCCTCTGCTGTAAGCTCCTGTCCAGGGCTTGGTGGCCACTGACCATTTCCTTTGGTGGTGTTGGCTTGTTATACATCATACCTTAGTTATGCTGCTATAGTTTAATGCCGCCACAATCCACCCATCTGTTAAACCGTACAATTTTCACTCTGTCTTTGTCCTCCTCTTTTTTCCTCTCCACTTACTTCTCTCTCTTCACTTAGCCAACATCTGTATATGGTTTCACATGCAATATAACTCACATTCTCTGAAATCTGATGGAGACTGTTCTAACTCATCTCCTCTCTGATTTTCCATGCCATTACCACCCTGCCGTGAGTCATCACTGCCTTCCACTGCCTGCGCCTGCACCTCCTGGGTTCTCCTGGGACCTTCTTCCAACGTGAAACGGCGGCACTCCTGAATGGTCCTCAACCCACTCCACTGTCCATGCCACTGCCTCCCTGCTGAGGGTCACCCCTGCCCTCCACTGCCTGATCCTGCATCTCTCTCCTGGGCGGTCTGCCTTCAGCTTCACAGATGACCCTGACATGATCGATACAGCCTCTAGCTGGCCCCTGGCTTGACTGCGCCTAATGACATGGGACTATATCCTGGGATTCTAAAGGGACTCCTATACTACTTTATTTACCAAATTTTCTTGTAATGTGTATCTAATGGAATAATAGTGGACTATCCGCCATCTGAGAGACTGAAAACCTGCCCTAGGCAGTTGGGTTAGCCCCTTGAGCCGTCGGAACTGCCCAAGGTTTCTTCCTCTACCATAACAACACGCTGTGAGGGAGTTTTTCCTTGCCCCTGTTGCTCATTGGGCCTCTTGTGTTAAGCGCTTTGTGACATGCCTTTTGTAAAAATGCGCTATATAAATAAAATTGAATTGAAAAATAAAATTGAATTAAAGGGCAGTGTGAGAGGTTCAATCGAACCCTCCACAACCTCCTTCGGACTCTGCCCCCGTCACAAAAGCGAGATTGGGCCTCTTGCCTTCCACAAGTGCTCTTCTGTTATAACTCAACGCCCCACCAGAGCACTGGAGAATCCCCCTCCCTCCTCATGTTCGGGCAGGAGCCAAGGCTTCCCATTGATTTCCTTTTGGGCCGTGTTCCTGACCCTGTACCAGGGAGGGTGCAAGATTGGGTAGTCGAACACCAGGCCCGACTTCAAGTGGCCTTTGAAGGTGCCGCCGTAAGGAGAGGTATGATGGTAGGGTGCGGGATGTGCCCTTACAGGTGGGTCAGGTTGTTTACCTTAGAGACCTTGGGGTTCGAGGGCGTCACAAGATCCAAGACGTGTGGAGCTCGGTCCTCTATAAGGTGGTTAGAGCCCTTCATGACGAGGGAGTGGTTTACACCATTGCACCTGTAAGTGACCTGCAGAAGGTCCGTCATGTCCATAGGGACATGTTGAAAGCCCAGATTGGATCAGAGGTGGTTCCTCAACCTGCCGCATCCATACCGGCATTGGTAGATCATGAGGACTCCTTTGATGATCCTGAGGTAGGTTGGGTAGTTCCGGTGGGTCTGGTACCTGTTCCTAATGCTGGGCCATCCTCAGATTCCCCCATACCAATGGACCTCGAGTTGAACCAAGAGGGGCGGGCAGTAGAGTTGGAGGAGCACCTGCCAGCATTTTTAGACACACTGTCCACCAGTATACTGCAAGGTGGTAGTCCCCAGTTATTTTGACGATCTGCTCGTACCACAGCAGGGCAGCACTCCAACCCCAACCATCTCTCTCGACCTGCTGGTCTCGGGGTTGGAGTCATGGACGTCCAGCGAGGTACAGCAGCAGGCAACCGATAAGGTTCTTAGTTGGTTGGCAATCGTCGAAGTGACGATTTAAAAAGGGGAGGGTAGAATGTGATAGGACGCTGAGCCGCAGGTCGTGCTGATTAAGGGTAGGTGGGAAGGTATTTAAGGGAACTTGCCCTGACGTCAGCACATGTCTGTTTCTGCTGGGGAAGGACTGGCTTGGTGCTTCCGTGGGACTTTGCATGGGAGATGGCGTGCTTTTGGTTTGGTTGGCCAATTCTTTACATCGCTGGCTGCGGTGTTCGTTTAAGTGAATATTGGCTAGCTGGTGGCTAGCTAGTCCATGACATACTTCACATGCAGCGGAAAGTGGCGAGTGCTGTTTGGTGCCTGTTGCATTCATAACGAAGTTCTAAAGCTCTATTTTTATGGCCAGCCAACGCACCGGAGTTGATCTCCGCGGCCTCAGGGTCTGCTGCTTTGTCTCTACGCCTTTGTCATCTCCCCTTTTGCTTGCTTTTACTGTTGCAACCGCCTCTGTAGGCCCGTGGCCTTATACTGCCCCCGGTTTCGGGTAGCCTGAGCCGGTTGTTGTGTTTGTTGTCCCCTGTTGTGGTGTCTTGAATTTATTTGTGCTGTATTGTGTATATTGTTGATGTGGAGGTGTGCGTGCGTGTGTGTGAGTGGGCGTTTGATGTGTGTGTGTGCTCAAGTTCTGTTGATCAATCTGACCAGGGAAGCTGCACTCCCTTCATAGTGCTAACGGAGCTTCAAGTGGCTGGTGGCGCTGCTCCATTCCCATCCCATCAGATAAGTTCTTTGTATATATCACATTATACAAACTGAACATGGCTTTGCATTACATGTATGGTGCTTGAGTGTTCTTGTTGTTTCTTTTCTTTGTTGGGCAGGAGTCTTACCTAAGTAGGCACAGCTGGCTTCTGGGCGGTGGATTCCCCTCACCTTTCCTTCTGCTGAGAGCGGGTGACCTGAATTTCTCTTTGGTTTGATGGTTTGCTGTGTATTAGTACAGTGTGCCATTTTTCTACTCCCTTCACGCGTGGTGTGTGTCTTCGGGGTCCTTACTCCTCTCCTCGCCAGCGTAGGCTGTTCGGGTAAGCTCCTCCCTTGCTCTTTTGTCTAACCCCTCTTGGGATAGTATTAGTCTATGCCCAACACCTACTGTAGGTCTAATGTGTGCTCAGAGTGCAGCTCTCCTGGTAGCATCCTATCTAAAGTGATTGAGAAAGTTGTATATACAAGACTAAGTGGCTACCTTGACATGATGAACATTCTTGTTCCCTCACAGTATGGTTTCAGAAAAAAAAGTACAACATGTATGGCAATGATTGATTTAATCGAAAAAATAAATGACTGTATTGAAGAGAGAAAATGTGGTATTGGTATCTTCTCGGACCTGTCAAAGGCCTTTGATACCATACATTTTGACATTCTTTTACACAAATTGCAACATTATGGAATCCGAGGTGTCGCACTTGACTGGTTCAGAAGTTATTTGTACAACAGAGAACAATGCATACAAGTAAACAACCATAACTCTTCTTGGAAGCCAATAACCTGTGTGGTCCCCCAGGGATCTATTTTGGGGCCACTCCTATTCATTTTATATATAAATGATTTTGTAAATTCTTCAACATTCTTTCACAAAATAATATTTGCTGATGACACTAACTTATTTGCATCACACAAAAACCTAGAAGTCTTACAAGACTCTGTTAACTCAGAACTAAACAAAGTTGACGCATGGTTCAGATGCAACAAACTCTCTCTTAATATCAGCAAAACTAATTTCATGTTATTTACTTTAAATAAACAACTCAAAAATATAGACTGCTGTCAAATTGCCATCAATGGTAAAGCAATAAAAAGAGTGGGTTCCGCAAAATTTCTGGGGGTCCTTATAGATGAGTCACTCAACTTCAAATGTCACATTGACCACCTAGTATCCAAATTATCAAAATATGTTGGACTATTTTACAGAGTCAGACATCTTCTTCCCCAGTCGGCTATTTTAACCTTATATAAAACTTTATTTGAACCTCACCTCAACTATTGTAATGTAATATGGGGAAATACTTTCCCGAGTCATCTCAAAAAACTTCAATCCCTTCAAAAGAAAGTTATCAGGGTCATGGCTTGGACTGAGATAAATTCTCCATCTCTCCCTCTTTTCCGTCATTTTCAATTATTAAGACTGACTGAATTAATGAACTTCTATAACACCTGCCTCATGTTCCAAATTGTTAACAAGAGAAACCCTAAACTATGCAGTCTCATTCCCATCGCTAGCCCCCAACATTTCCATCACACACGAAATAAAACATTCATTTTAGGGAAATATCGCAGGTGTGCTTGTACTAACATGAGTATTGCCTGTAGGGGGCCTCAGATTTGGAACAACATTGATGAAGCCCTGAAAGTGATGCCATCTTTCTCCAACTTTAAAAGACAACTATTTTGTAATTTTATATAAACCTATAGCTATAATTTCCTTCTCCATGGTTGACTGGATTGTGTGTGGGTGGGTGTGTGTGCGTGTGTGTGTGTGTCTGGAGTGAGTGAATGAGGATGCGCGTGATTGTCTGTGTGTATGGGTGTGTGCATATGTTTGTGGATGGTCCTTTTGTTAAGATTGTACTAAATGTCTTATGGAATTCTGTTGTACGTTGTTGGAGTGTATGTAGTGTGTATGTATTGTAACTGTTTAGCATATTGTATGCCTGACTATTTTCTTTACTTTTTTTGTTTTTTGTCATAATATTTACTTACTTTACCATTGGGCCCGGAACTATAAGCTTATATTTAGCTTCACTTGGGGACCCTTTTCTCCATGCTGCTATACTTTCATCATGATATGAAATTGTTAAAATAATGGTGTGAAGAAATAAATAAATAATCAAATCAAATCAAATCCTGTGAGTGTCTGATTGGGTGTGTGTGTACAAGAGGAGGGATAACCGTCAGGACGGGTGTATCCGTCTGGGGTGGTTTTGTATGTGGGTAATGTCCGTCTGTTTGTGTTGCTCATTGTGTTTTGCTTTAATAAATATTATTGTTTGTGGAACATACGCCTTCTGCCGGTGAGTGTGACAAACCTGTGTTGCTTCTTGCTAACCTTATGGTATAATATTATTTGCTAGTTACAGTAGTCTCTCTCTCACCCTTTTGCCCTGGTGTTAACCCCCGGGCTGGCGTAGTCGGTAAGGGCTTTGGCCCTAAGAGTTATAGGTCTTGCCACAATCAGTTAGCCCTGCCTTGTCACACCTGTGTCTTCTTTATCACCTCTGTGTTTGTTCAGCCTTGTTGGTTCATTGTCTCATGTCGGGTGTCTCGTGTTTGCTCAGTGTTCTCGCTAGCGTTGTAAGTTTACTCCTTTGTTCTTGTCTGTGTTTCTGTTAATAAATGTGTTGTCTTTGTAAAATACCTGCGCCTGGGACTCAGTTATGCCTCATAGAGGCCAATCCCCTGACAGTGAAAGTTTTCAAAAGATTATGTGTGTCTCTTTCAGAGGAAAAATCAAGCAACCCTGCCCACTCGCTGTAATTCTTGGGCATTATTCTGGACACCCAGAATTTCACCACCTCACTGTTTAAAGAAAAAACTGACTGCATCATCACCATCATTGCATGCGTTATCTCCTCCCCTCATAAATCTAAACAAGACATATTATTTCTGCTCAGCCATTTAAAATTTGCAATGCACGTCATTCCTCAAAGGTAGGCCATTTATCTCCAATGTCTTTACATTCCATACCAGCCCTCTCGTGGTCCTGCAAGCGACCAATGCCTCAAAGAGTTACACATGTCGTGCTTGTTCCTTCTCCATTGCAATGGCCTATCAGTGTTGTAGAAAGATTGCATTTCTTTAATTATAATAATTTCCTAAATTATATTTAAAATATATGAAGAGTTCAGATGCAAAAGCCTCTAAAAGCCATTTCAATTAATTTACAAAAATATATTTTTTAAATTTTGACAAACTATATATTCAGTCCAAATCCAATCTGATTTGTTTTTACATAATAAAAAGAATTGAATAAAGAATAAAAATAAATTTAGTTTTATACTGATTACTTATAAAATATTATTAAAACCTCCTTTTTGAATATTTCTAAAAATGGATTTAGAGGCTTTTGCATCTGAACCCTTCATATATAAATACGACACATTATACATTATAAACATTATATACTTTTTGGCATTTATTTGATTCCATAGATCTAACCCTAGGTAAGATTTTGAGGAAATTGTGTTAATAACATGTAACGACTATCAACATAAATATAGAAAAAAAAGTAGGCTAAAAAGTACAGATAATCAACACGAAATGTAATAGAGTAAAAAGTCCAACGTATGCCGTCTTTGTTTTTACCTAAGTAAGTGCATACATAAAATGTATTTACTGTAAGTACAGTATTGAAGCACAAATACTTTACATTCTACCACTTGTAGACATGTCCCAAACCGTAGGCGCCTTGGTGATTTACAGAGGTTTTGAGGGGGCCAAAAACTCTAAAAAGGCAACAAAGCATCGGTCGCTAGGGGAGATGGTCTGATGTAGTTGTGATGCATTTGGTCCCGAGATGATTGGCATACCATACAGTATATGGGGATGTAAGCCTGTACAGTAGGGATATAACATTATATTGCATAACATTGCATTGTTATTTTGAGCTAGCCCTGTAGTCACAGAATCACACACTACCACAAAATACTCCTGTCCACAGAATTACTGAGAGTGTTTTAGCATTTAGAAAAAAAACTCGTTTTTTCCTCACCTATGCTGTTCTTGTCTGCTTGTGACACTGAGTTATGTAACTATTGTTGAGACCACCAAACATTTCCATTTCCTCCCACCTCTCTCTTTGTGACTCATTCGTCAGGTTGAAGACATTGTCAAGAAATCTTACAGACCCTTACAATCATCCTATTCCAATATTACATCGGCTGTTACAAGAACTGTATTAAGGTAAGAGTTTAATCTGGGAGAAAAATCGTGTAGGCTACTATTGTTGACTTGATATTTGTCGCAAGGAAATAAAAAAGGTGTAAATTACTTTTACAGTTTGATGACACATTAAATAATCCAAGTGTATGTCCATATGTACTGTATCAGTTACATGTCATTTACCACTGCCTGTATCAGTTTTAAATTACCAAAATAATGTCTGCCAGGTCCATTTCCTGAGAGGGACAGAGTAATTACTTGTGTTTGGTGTGAGGCATGTTGTATATCCACAAGTTAAAATCTTGACCAACTGAAAAATAGAGTTGATTAAAAGTGCTCCTTCTGTTTTCTTTTGCATGTATCAATCTATTTCATAGCTCCACCCCTCCCCTGCACTCTGTCTCGTTTCGTGATTATTGTATCACTAGTTAACCTTTCCTTTGTTCACCTGCGTCTTGTTCTTTGATTCCCCTGAGTATTTAAACCCCTTGGTTAGTCTGTGTTGGATCATTGTCGCATGTCTTGTGTCTCGTGTCACTTGCTCTGCTCTGTTCTGGTTTTCAATTCCCTTCACCAATGTAAGTCTTTCCCTTTGTTTGACTGCTTAGTGAATAAACTGTGTGTCTGTGTAAAGCCTGCATCTGGGTCTCAATAATGCCTCAAAGACGCAAACCTGACAGCAGTTGGCTACATTAGTATGAAAGAACTACTATTCATTTTGAATAAGACAGATGATGGTGGTGTATTTTGGGACAGAGTTTTGTTCTAAAGTTAAGACATCAGAAGTGATCAAGCTCTCAAACATTGATATGTTTGTGGTTTATGGCTCAGCATGAGCTGCTCCCACTTTCTTTGAATTTGCCGGGCCAAAATTTGGTATGAGACTCTTGAAAAGCAACTTTATACTTTATACTATACCAAATGCTAATTAAACACTTTTTTCTTTTTTTCCATACCTCCAGGCCAGCTGACCATGGGGCTTTTAGCCGTTTCATTTCTGGCAGCTGTCTATCTCGTCCTCATTCCTCAAACAACCCAGTCATGCAGCAGAGGTTCCCCTAGTGAGTGCAAAGAGGCTGAGTTTGCCCCAGGGTCCAATCTGGCCGGTGAGGGTTTTGACATTACCAAGATGCAACGCAAAGGAGCCTTTGTTATCGACATGAGTCTGTGGAGACGTGAGAACAATACCTGCATGATGTGTAGAAACCCATTCCAGGAAGGAAAAAGGCAGAAAATCCCAGCACCTGTAGAGGACTGGAGACCTAGTCAGAAATGCAACATGAAGGTGTCCAGCTCACAGTATCACTCAAGTGAGTCCCTGGTCAGTTCCAGTGCCTCCAGTGTGGAGAACAACTGGAAAGTTGACTTAGGAGTGAATACCAAGAAGGGGGATGGTTCCTTGATGCTGGCTGGATCCCATTCAAAATTAGCTGAGTACTCAATGGAAAAAACAAAGAGAGACAAGTTTACCTTTTTGGGCCATAAACTGTCCTGTAGTTACTACAGGTATGGACTTTTTAGAATTTCGGAGATCATATTTCTTAATGTACATTTAGTTACACTGAAAACAACGGTATGTGTTTCTATGAGTGAGAAACCAAAGAGATCCCATTGTTTAACTGAATACATTTAATCTAAGGTTTGGTTTAGATATTATTTTGGTTGAAGGTGTGGAAACATAATGTTTATCATACCTTTAAATACAATATCTGTGCGATAAAAACTGGTCTCTTTAACTCAGATACAGACTTTCCAGCCAGCTTGTTCTCCATCCAGATTTTCAGCATGCCATTAATCGGCTCCCAAAGAAATACACCAGCGAAAACAAACAACGCTTCTACACGCTCATAGACAACTTTGGCACCCATTACATGACAAAAGTAAGTGCAATGGTAACATGATGGTAAGTCTGTGTTTTCAATAGGTTCTGAAGGTATAGGCCTAACACACATAAGCATAGGGTGACAGAATATTTACCGTCTTTTACATGTACTACTGACATGGTGTCATTTAAAGTGAGATTTATAACCAAAACACTGCTATTTTTTTTTTTTAACTGCACCACTTCCACCACTGGTAGAAGTAGTATGGCTGCAACAACTATGACTACTACAGTTATGGGTACTACTGTTTCTTCTGTTGTACTTTCCCTGAGTTTGCTTTCAGGTAACTCTGGGAGGGATGGTGCAGTCGGTAACCAGCATCAGGCAGTGCATGGCCTCTTTACAGGGCTTGACCTCAGATGAAATTAAGATGTGTCTTGATGTGGAAGCTGCCATCAGTACTGGAGAAAAAGTCAAGGCAGGGGCTGAGTCAAAACACTGTCAGGAGTCAAAGGACAAGACAGAAGGTCAAAACAGCTTCTCTAGCCGCTTCAGTGATAGGCGAGCTAAGGTCATACTGCTAAAATGATCGTTTATGCAAGCTTTCCATGTTTGGATGAAATTATCCTTTACCATTGTCACTTGTTTGTTCCTCTCCTGTAGTTTGGACTTCACCTGAAAGTCTATTATAGAGTTCTATTAGCACCTCGAAATAATTTTAATGATTTAAAATAAATTAAAATAAATCAAGTAAATACACCTTTTTCTGACAGGCTCACAGAGGTCATTGGTGGCCACACCACCGAGCCTGAGCTTCTCTTCTCCTCTGACAAAGACCCATCTGCTTACAAAGAGTGGTTGTTCTCCCTGCCACTCAACCCAGATGTCATTTTCTATTCACTGAATCCCCTCCATGAGTTACTGACCACCAATCTTCCAGTGCGTAAAGAGCTACGCAAAGCAATTAAACATTACGTTTTAGAGAACGGGCTCTGGCAAAACTGCTCTGAGGCATGCAAGTCTGGTGTCAAAAGAAACCCACAAGAGCCCTGTGTCTGCAGTTGCCATGGTGATCCTGGTGTAGGTAGTGACTGTTGTCCGACGAAACGTGGTCTTGCCCGTGTTATCATAACTATAGTGAGAGCTACAGGCTTGTGGGGTGACACCACTACGGCTACAGATGCCTACGTGAAGGTGTTCAACTCTCAGAACATGCAGCTGGCACGCAGCCCTGTGATCTGGAACAATAATTCACCTCGGTGGAACATGGCTTTTGACATTGGTAATGTCCTTCTCTCTGATGCAAGCATGGTGAGGTTTGAGGTGTGGGATGAGGACAGCAAGTGGGATGATGACTGGCTTGGTGCTTGCACAGTGAACCTCAAGGAAGGGACAAAAGAAGATGTTTGTTGCCTGAACCATGGACTGTTTTACTACAAACTCCAAGTGACCTGCGGCCCAAGCCTGAGTGGGCCATCCTGCTCTGAGTATGTGAGCTCTCCCATGAACAGTCACCTGGAGAGGGTGTACATCTCTCGCCATGCCCGACCTATTCCAAAGGACATGCTTAAGATGATGGGTGTGTATGTGGATGGAGAGCCTTTGCATTTTAATCTGACTAAATGATTTCACATCAGGCATTGGAATCAATGTCCTCATATCAAAACTTCTCTTTAAGGCCTTAATGAATTGCTTGTCTATGGACTGTTTCTTGCTATTCTATATTCTGCATAAGGTTCAAGACGATTTTATATACAGTCTGTGGTTCGAGAAAACATCACTTAATCCATAGACTGTTGTTTTGTTTTTTTCCTTTTTTAGAATTTTATTCAACAGAAAAAGAAGAGAAATGTCTATCCAATTGCATTATACTGTTATGGCCACAGTTGCATATGAGCCTGTTGCTATCTAAAACCAATCCAATTGTCAATATATAATTGCCTTTCTATACTTAAATGTTATGAAATGTATGGAATGAAAGTCTGTTTTTAACTATGCATCTGCCTCTATAGTCACTGACTTTTTTGCAACTTGCTTCACCTTTCTAAGATCTTTTTTCAAACCAAAAATAGTCTAATGGCGCTACGAGGGCTGACAGAAGGATGGGCCTAATTAGGAAAACCTCTAATTACCACTTACACATTTGAGAAGAAATTACAGCAATTTGATGTTGTTTTTATCACATTTACATTACATTTGTACTTTATGACATTACATTTATTCATACTTTATGACATTACATATATACTTTATGACTTGATTACATTTATACCAAAACAACCAAACATTTCTGCCATATTGAGAATTTCTCAAAGAAAAGCATAATAAAGGTTAATCCTCACACTCTGTGTATCCCCATGAATTATGTTCCTATCATGAAGGTTCCTTATGAAATAATAATAATTTTTAGGGCTGTTAAATGATCACAATTTTACAATTAATGTAAAAGAATATGTTGTTAATCACCATTAAAATGCATAGTATATTGTACTATACATTTGTATAGAAAATGTCACGGAAAACTTGTGCTTTGGAGTTTAGTCCTTAGGGTGGACCAGTCTCTATCTTAGGGTGTTCCTTTGTATAAAGTAGACTGGAATATTATGCTTATTGAAGATTCTCCTTAATTTCTCAGATAATCCCGATATGTAGGGGGCCACTATATATATGTGTGTTTTCTTCTGTCACTTTACTTTTTGTTAGATAGTGTCTTGTTATTTCCTAGCCAGGGCCTGCCCATACTTCCTGTGGTGCTACATTCGATTTAGCAAGAAAGTCAGTCTGGCCAACCTGCCGTTTTAGAGCATTTCTGTTCCCAAAAAAGTGGGAACCAATGAGAAACGAGCTTACGCATACGTCATCGAAATGAGTGGTCTGATTGGTTGTAGATTCGTCCAGTAGACCGTCCACTAGCAGCGTTTTTTGTTTTTACTTGTTATGGAAGAAACCTTGAGCTGTTGGGCTAACCCAACTGTCTAGGGCAGGTTTTCAGTCTCTCAGATGGTGAGTAGTCCACTATTATTCCATTAGATACACATTACAAGAACATTTTGGAAAATAAAGTAATATAGGAGTCCCATTAGAATCCCAGGATATAGTCCCATGTCATTAGACGCAGTCAAGCCAGGGGCCAGTTGGAGGCTGTATCAATCATGTCAGGGTCATCTGTGAAGCTGAAGGCAGACCGCTCAGGAAACCAGAGATGCAGGATCAGGCAGTGGAAGGCAGGGGTGACCCTCAGCAGGGAGGCAGTGGCATGGACAGTGGAGTGGGTTGAGGACCATTCAGGAGGGCGCCGGATCACGTTGGAAGAAGGTCCCAGGAGAACCCAGGAGGTGCAGGCGCAGGCAGTAGAAGGCAGTGATGACTCACGGCAGGGTGGTAATGGCATGGAAAATCAGAGAGGAGATGAGTTAGAACAGTCTCCATCAGATTTCATAGAATGTGAGTTATATTGCATGTGCAACCATGTATAGATGTTGGCTAGGTGAAGAGAAATAAGTGGAGAGGAAAGAGTGAAGAGGAGAAAGACAGAGTGAAAATTGTACAGGTTAACAGATGGGTGGATTGTGGCAGCATTAAACTATAGCAGCATAACTAAGGTATGATGTATAACAAGCCAACACCACCATAGGAAATGGTCAGTGGCCACCAAGCCCTGGACGAGAGCTTACAGCAGAGGCAGTCCTTTCCAATAATACCCTGAGGTGTGGATTACCATACACCATCCCTAACTAAAGGGGTCAGTAAATAGAAAAGTTTTGAGTCTAGACTTAAAGGTGTTGAGAGTGTCCGCTTGACGAATGTTAGAAGGGAGTTTGTTCCACAGGACAGGCGCACGATGGCAGAATGCTCTTCCTTCCATTGTGGATTTTGATATTCTAGGAATTACTAGGAGACCAGCATTCTGTGACCTTAGGGGTCTAGAAGGGTGGTAGGGAACAAGTAAGTCTTTAATATATGCTGGAGCAAGGCCATTAAGGGCTTTATATGTTAGGAGAAGTATTTTAAAATCAATTCGGCTTTTGACAGGAAGCCAATGTAAGGAAGCAAGGATAGGTGTGATTATGTTCATATTTTTTTGTTCTAGTGAGTGCTTGTGCTGCAGCAGTTTGTATTAGTTGAAGGTTTTTGATGCAGCTAGTACCACATCCAGAGAACAGTGCATTACAATAGTCAAGTCTGGAGGTAACAAATGCACGTATTAGTTTTTCTGAATCCTCAAAAGAAAGGAATTTTCTGACCTTAGCAATGTTGCGTAAATGAAAGAATGAGGTTTTGGAGATATGCTTTACATGACTATTTAAAGAGAGGTCTTGATCAATATACACCCCAAGGTTCTTGACCTTTGTGTTAGGTGTGAGTGAAAGGTCACTAAGTAAGCTCTGATGATGGGGTAAAGTGTTGGTCAGGTTTTTAGGGCCAATCAACATGACTTCAGTCTTATCAGAGTTTAAGCAAAGGAAATTATTAGTCATCCAGTTTTTGATGTCACTGAGGCAGGCAACAAGTTTTGTTACTGGCGTACAATCATTAGGCTTCATTGAAAGGTATAGTTGGGTGTCATCTGCATAAGAGTGGAAGGTAATGCCATGTTTTCTAATAACAGAACCCAAAGGTAGCATGTAAAGTGAGAATAACAGGGGTCCCAGTACTGATCCTTGGGGCACACCATACTTGACTTCAGTGTGGCATGATGCTTCATTATGTGCATGTTCAAACTAGTAACGTCCAGTGAGATATAACCTGAGCCAGGCCAATGCAGAATCTTTGATGACAATCATATGCTCAAGTCTATGTAGTAGGATGCTGTGATCAATAGTGTCAAAGGCAGCACTTAGATCCAGTAGGATTAATAATGAAATGCATCCATTATCAGATGAGATGAGGAGATCATTGTAGACCTTTACTAGGGCTGATTCTGTGCTATGGTATGCTCTAAAGCCAGATTGATAGGTTTCCTGAATGTTGTTGTTGTTGTTGAAGGTACAAATTTGCTTAGACACTATTTTTTCAAGAATCTTTGATATAAATGGAAGGTTGGATATAGGTCGATAGTCAGCCAGGACATCAGGGTCAAGGTTGGGCTTTTTGATTAAAGGCTTAATGACAGATGTCTTGAAAAGTTTGGGAACATGTCCTGCTACAAGAGAGTGATTTATAATATTAAGTATCGGCTCAGCTAGGTTAGGGAGAGCAGCCTTAAGGAGATCAGTAGGAATTGGATCCAGTAGACAAGTAGAGGCCTTACCTGATGAGATCAACTTGATAATTTCAGATATATTGGCAGGTATAAACAAGTCAAGGTATGCTATAGGTCGGCTAGGACTTGCTGTTTCCATGATAGGGGAACCAGCTGAATTTGTGGTTTGAATGGTGTTATTTATTTTACCTCTAATAGATTCAATTTTATCATTAAAAAATCATTAAAAACAAATGAATTATATGCTTGAAAATGGCTATTTGGCAATAGTTATATACATAAATATTTATGTCATCACTGTTTTTTATACCAATATTCAATACAAGTATTATGTAGTATCCATTTTAGAAAAGAGTCTCTGGAATATGTAAAAGTGTTAATTACTATTTGCAACAAATTGCAAATATCTTATTCTAAAATAAAAATTATTGTATGGGTTTACAAGACACTCATCTGGAGAGTTTAAAGAGCCCATAGAATGCTAACATTGAGAACGGCTAATGGCTCTAAGAAAAATAAGTGCATGTTGAATTTCTGTTTGAAATAAGTGCATGTTGAATTTCTGTTTAACTGGAGAACATACGAAAAAAATGTCAGCACACACGTGTAACGTTCCAGGATGTACTGGGGTTGTCCAGAATTTGCACTACCTTCCTCAAGAACCTCGCATTCAACGGGAGTAGTCGATTTTTATCTACAACCACAAGATTGGCCGTTTGCCCTGGTCAATTCAGCCCATATCGTTTCACCAACCTCAGACTGTATCAATCCGGCTTTTCACGAACACTACGCCTGAAACCAGGATCTATTTCAACTATTCTCCAACAACCGATTCTGCCGGTAGGTATAACCACGCTAGAATTCAGTGTTTTTTGGTCGCCATAACCATAGCATTATAGACTGGTATTTCTATGGCCTTAACAGTTTGCCTACTTGAAAAGTTGTTGCACACTCGGTCACTAAAGTGTTGCTAGCAAGCATAACAACAGATACTAATGTCGCATTTCCCCCAGGCTTCTGTGCTTATATAGCCCCAGTGTTGTATTTCTATTACCGGGGTTTTAGGTGAACTTGGAATGTTTACTATACAAACGTAATAGCCTATGTTAATTTTCCAGTAAAGATGCATATCGCCGTCTATCATAGCATTTCATAACCTCAGACATTAGTGCTGAAACTAAAACGTAGCCTATGCCTACATAATATTAAATTGTAAATGGTTCTGCATAACGTTGTCTTGGCTGACATCCTATTGCGTGTTTATTTAGCACAGATAGTTAACCGATTTTCTGCTGAGAAACAGACCTGCTGCTTGCTTGTAATGTATGGCGCAAACACAGCGCGATATAAATTAAAATGGTAAGGGGAGCAATGAAACTGTAATCTGCATACAGTCTATATAGCCTACAGTTGGGGTCAGACTTGGATTTTTTTGTAGTGGTAGCAGTAGACTACCTTCAAGCTAAATTTCCCCTTCACCTAAGATTCACTGACCTATCCTTGTGTGTCCTGAGATTCCTTGATGAAGTTCGAAGTTGTTGAGCCAGCATCGTTTATCTTTCATAAATCTTTCATCATTTTTTAAAACCAGTGTTTTAAGGATGGAAACAACACATGCCCATTGCTAGTCATTTTGAAGGCAGCCAGAGACGATTCTACATTTCCCAAATAGCCGAGACAGAAGCAATCGTCGAAATTTCTATGTCAACCACTTTATTGCATTTTAGACAATCTGTGAAAGGGGCTTAATGTGTTAAAAACCAAACTATCCCTTTAAGAACAAATGTCATTATGCTACAAATTGAGCTGCTCTAATTTGACGTTAGGCTCCATCTGGGGCTACCGTTGCAGCATATTGATCTGCTACTTTCTTAGGCGCAAACGTAGCGTGATAAAATAGAACGGTATGTTAAAAGGGGAGCGATAAAACGTTTACGGACACTATCGTGTCCTCGGTTCTCTGAACTTGAGAAGTGAATGCAGTCTGTATAGCCTACAGTTGGGGTCAGACGTAGTTGAATTTGTTTTCTAGCAGTAACGTTAAGAGTGTCAATGAAACTAGGGAGCCAATCTGCTTCAGCGAAAAAACAGCCAATAGGCCTCACAATGAACTAGCCAATCAGCACCACGGGGCGGGAAACTGGCCAAAGGGTGGGAAATACGAAAATTTTTAATGAATATACATTTCTGAGCATGGAATAGACGGCCTAGAAATGCTCCTGGGTCTTTTTCAGCCGCACAAATTTGCATACACAATTATTAAGGCTCAAAGAACATTTTATGATGGTCAAAAAATGCATTCTATGGGCTCTTTAAATGAATGCTGAATATTTGTTTTTGACAGCATAAAATGGCACCCATACATTATAATTTCTGGAAGTACAGGTATTACCAGATAACAATGGCAAACTGCACTCTCTACAATGTTCCAATAGTGTGGCTTCATCATAGGGGCAACTAGACGCTGAAATAGTCGGCTTGCAGCTCGGATCTGCCACCTTTTAGGCATAACAAATAGGAAAACCTGATGAAGACTCCAGTTGGGCTTCTGAGATCATGACTAATAAGAGGTTCCTGTGGAAATTTAAGGGCAGATGGGGACTGCTGACACAAGCAAAGCAACCACAGCTACAAGGGGCACTGCCCACAAACACTGGTGCTGTGGAGCTGTTGCTTCATCAGTGACTGACTCATGTATCTGACTCCTAGAGTGAGAGACAGGGCTTTTTGATAGAAGTTAAACATAGACTAGCCAACTTAATATATTTTTTATTACTGGGACCTTGTGTCTCTTTCCCTCAGTTCCACCTAGTTGCCAAGTAGTTCCACACATCTGAAGTGAGTCACACAGTTACAGTTTTTGATTCTTAGTCTTTGCCTGACATCCTGTCACTTGTTCTGTGCATTCTGTGTTTTGTAGAATATCTTGAGGTAGCACTGTAGGTTGGACTTCCTGTTGATCTGTTTTTTTTTCCGAGCAACTCAGCACAGGCAGGTGTGTTAGATGCAACACTATTCAAAACTACTGTGACATTTGGGTATTTATAATTATTAGCAACCAAGTTGTTAAAGACACACTATTTATAATTCACAAGTTTTTCACAAGTACTTTGTGTGACTTTTTTTTGTATAAAATGAAGAGTCAGAAATGTGGGGTGAAAAAAACAGTTTACTGCTTCATGTGCTGAAACAGCAAACTTCATATCAGATTCAGCAAAGATACAGAGACAATGTGGCAGGCAACACTTACAGGCAACACAGGTAGGATGGTAAGACAAAAACAACAGCAAACAATAAGGACAACCAAACAACAAAATTAATAATCAACAAAACAACACACAAAGACACAAAGAACACAAGGGGGAATCAATATAAATTCACTTCTGGATGCAGAGGCCTTGTTGATCAACCTGGAGAAGGAT
>JAGFZM010003375.1:0-13003 GCA_017657215.1 Limnothrissa miodon
CTGACCTAGACCACCAATGTTGTTCTCTGAAATCATGGTCCTTGCATAGCCTCATTTACTTACCTCTCCCATCCTCTTGCAAAGTGTTGGCCTTTGTTCTCTGGCTCACAGTTTTTCTCTGAATGTTTACAATGTTAACAATGATTCGCATAGCCCAATTTCAAAAACTACCGGTATTACTGTAATAGTTGTAATTAAACCACTCAGTGAGTTTCCAAAACTAAAAGCACTCAGTTTGCACTTTTGTAACACACAATTTGCAAATGTATAAATACAATCCACTGCACAGCAGTTTTTTTTTAGCGTAAGCAATCAGTTTTTTGTGCGTAAGCAATCAGAATAAAACTGTAAGGGTTAGTAACAACAACTTCAACTAATGTCCCTTTGATTTTAGCATGTTACTGTAGCAGTGTTCAAGCAATGGGTAAAAACAGTAACACACATCAGCCAGCTGCAAAAAGGTCTCAGTTACGCCTTAGAGCTTGGAACACTTTGCAGGCACAGAGGAAGGGAGAGGTTTTAAAAAAAAATGTAGAATAAGACATACATACTTCAACAGACATAAATCTTCAATATCTTCAATCTTCAATCCATAAATAATCTCTCAACTCAAATGATAGACCTTTAGGCATTCATGACCTGGCCCTGGTGCAAGCTTTTCTCTCCTCTGCATTGGGTGCCGTGTAAGGTCAGGTAGGTCGGGTTCACATGGGATGGTTTTCAGTCCCTCTTAGCCAACTCAGGGCTGTTTCTACGATTATGTTGTGTTTGCACAAATTAACTGAGTGAGGCGGTGTTGTGTCCCGGTGTGTGTCGCTCTTTGGTGTTTGAGCTTTTGTCTTTGTGTCTGTGTGTGATTGCAGGAGGCTGTAATGGGGGCTAATTGCCAATTGTTGTTCCTGCCGCTGCTGGTTGGGTGCTCCAGCCTATAAAAGTCAGCGTTGTTCGTTTGGCTTGGCTGTGCTCTTCCCTGCTGATAACGTTCCATCCTATCATAATTTTTGAGCCGGTGGCTGGTATGAGAGGCTGGCATGGCCTTGGCGGCGGTCTTTTTTTGGGCCTAGTTTCCTTTTGTGTTTTGCCTTAGTTGTTTTTGGTTTAGTTTTCTTTTTGTACTATTATTGATTTTTTTTCTATTTCTGATTTTAACTATTTTAATAATTAATATTTAATAAAACATATTATTTGAATACATCAATGTTTTGGAAGAGGTTTGTCATTTCTCTCCTTTTGTTGCGGTGTCTGCACCCCTAGACTGGCATGTAACAGGCGGTCGAAGGTTTGGAGAGGTTTTCAGACTCTAAAATTCTACCTTGTATAGGTATCTCTGTCTGTCACTAAGGTCGCAACTGTGGGTCCACTAGGGTCCACTCCCTGGACTTGAGCTTCATTAGGTGTATTTCAGATGCACCCTGTTGAGCCTCTGAAATCTTGTGCATCAAACTCCTGTCGAAGTTTGCTCCTATAATTGCTCAGGTCTGTGGTACCCTGTGGTTGGCTCAATAGCTACTTTAAAGGGATAGTTCGGTTTTTAACACATTAAGCCCCTTTCACAGGTTGTCTAAAATGCAATAAAGTGGTTGACATCGAATTTTTGACAATTGCTTCTGTCTCGGCTATTTGGGAAATGTAGAATCGCCTCTGGCTGCCTTCAAAATGGCTAGCAATGGGCATGTGTTGTTTCTATCCTTAAAACACTGGTTTTAAAAAAGTGCTACTCACCAAGTGGTTAGTGGTGCTCAATGATGTTCCAAAACATGTATCGTAGCGAAATAAAGCTTCCGTCACGTTTTATTTGGCACTTTATTTATATGAAGGAGCAAATAGATCCCTATGGGACTTACAAAATGGCAAATAAAACATGACAGAAACTGTATTTTGCTACGATATTTGGGTTGGAACATCAGCAAATGCCACTAATCACTCCATGAGTAGCACTTTTTTAAAACCAGTGTTTTGGATAGAAACAACACATGCCCATTGCTAGCCATTTTAAAGGCAGGCAGAGGCGATTCTATATTTCCCAAATAGCCGAAACAGGAGCAATCATCAAGATTTTGATGTCAACCACTTTATTTCATTTTAGACAACCTGTGAAAGGGGCTCAATGTGTTAAAAACCGAACTATCCCTTTAAGTCAACCGTGCCTGCATTCAGTTTGCTGTGGGTGTCTACAAGGTCTTATGCCCAGTTTAGGCTGGGTCTTGACAGAGTTTTTGTCGCATGCTAATGGGCAGCTTAAATGCAATATCATGCTCACACACCAGTTTGTGTTTTACCTCAGGCCTTGGGTCAAGCCCTGCCTACTTTCTTCCTAGATTTCTTCCTGACTGGTCAGTGGAGGTTTGTTTTACATATAAGGTGGCAGCCCCCCCAAAGCCATCAGGGCTCATTTTACTTGTGGAGTTGTGCACCAGATTTCACAAAGCACCTCTTGGTCCCCTTTGATAACACCTTTCTCAGGGTGTATGTCCCACAGAGTCAGATGCCTTGAGTGTGCTCTCAGCCTCCCAGCTACAGTATGTTTCAGCCTTTGGATACACACATTTACTGGGCTCCTTTAAGTGCTGTGGTATACATCTCCAAGTGTTGATGTGGAGCACTTCGACCAAAATAGAATCTTGCGATCTCTCGGGTTGTTTCAAGATCTTACCACACAATCACTCACCACATTTTCCATGGGTAGGTTTCAAGTTTATTCAGCAAAATTCATGCCTGAAATGCAGTGTTGTACCTGAAGGCGTTCATTGAATGAAAGTCCATGAACTCGTTCATAATTTTGGTGAGTTTGAACTGAATGTACTGTATTACTACGTGATGAATGATAATGTGAACGCATTCATTATGGTGTCTGTGAACGGCACATTCACTCTTTTTAATTTCGTTCAAAGTGCCAAATTTCTATAGAGCCAAGGGCGTAGGTTTGGTCTTGGCATTGGTGGGGACCTAATCATCATCCCCCCCCCCAAATTGAATCGGTGTACAACTCACACACGCGTAGTTAAGATGTCTACATCAGCAACAAAAAAATTCACAAACCAAACAAAAGTGACAATCCCATAACAAAAAAAAATAAATTAAAGTACAAGACAGACCTTCAAACAAAGGTGTGAGTTTACACTTTTGTTACTTAACTTAATAGCTGTTGATTTTTCAATTGTAAACACTACTGTTACCACAGCAGACATGGACTGCTAGTACCACATAACATAACCTATATGAAGGAGCCAAACACATGCCTTCGCCTCTCATTAACTGAGATAAACTGCTGGCATATTTGGTTTACATCTATATCCTCCAGTATGTCCTATTATTGTGTCACAAAACATCCAACGTTGATATGTCAATTTAACAGCCACTGTAATAATAATATTCTTAACTGGAAGTGAGCTGTGCTATAGATAACTTACAAACCGTTTCCCCCTGCTAACGTGCTGTTTTCCAAAAGATTGTCATTGACGTTATAACGTTCAGACTAAATTTCATTAGCGATAGTGTGACTTACAGCTTTCTTTGAGAAATAGCTCCTTACTTATGTCTAGTTTTTGCTTTTTCGCTGCCATCCTCACTCGCTTCACCTTCCAGTTTTTGGCGCTCCTAGCAACCAAATAACTTCAGAGTCTCACGTGAAAGAAGGGAAAGGCACAGCCAATCCCGTTGGTTGTATGTGTCAGCGCTTCAGTAGTGAACGTGATTTAACCCTTTCTGCGCTGCTAGGTGAATGAGACGTTTACCGATCGTTAATATTTTGAAATGACCAAATAATATAGGTGGGGACATGACAATAAATGCTGGATATTGGTGGGGACACGTCCCATTCGTCCATACCAAATCTACGCCCTTGTATAGAGCATTCCAGGCGAATAACGTCTCGCTACTTTCGTAGCTTCGGTTCTCCGAAGAGTCCCGACGACACACAATTGAGATATCGCAACCCCAGTTGCGCGCATGCTGAGCATAACTAGAACCAACCCTTTGCAAAAGGGAGCATGCAACTTTGCAGCTGCCTGCAGCCCGCACAGTCGCGAGCTCTAATAAAAGCAGCTCATATAAAAGTTGCAAACACTCTAATCACCTCCTCTTTCGCCCGAAACATCCAGACCGGGCGACTTGAGGCAAGGTGTATTGTGTCGTCGGGACTCTTCGGAGAACCGAAGCTACGAAAGTAGCGAGACGTTCTCCTTCATTCGTCCCTTCCGACACACAATTGAGAGCATACAACCAACCCCAAGGAGCTTCCACTCACATGAGGGAGTCGTAGAGTCAAGTAACAGGCAGCTACCGGCGAGGAGCGGATCACACTCCCGCAACACCCGTGCCAGTAACGTCAGCGTGTAAACCTGACAAAAGTGTTATCAAAGGCCCCGGAGGCATCCTGACAGGTATCTGCCAATGTGCGGTCTCCTCAGGCAGTGCGAGAGCTGTGTAGACTCGTTTGACCCATCCTGGGCAAGGGCACTCAAGCAGATGACCCTGGAGCGAACGCTTCAGGAGAAGACTACAGGAAGACGGAACGGGTTCGGGCAGAGGGTGACCCTTGAGTCAGCCACAGCAACTCCAACAAACACCCATACGCTTAACTGAGGTTAAGGCAAGTAAGAACGCAGTCTCTAGAGTCTTCATGTCCATGAGTGCGCTGTGTTTGTGTCAAACATGAGGGCGAGCTGAGCTCCACCACGCTGTGACAAGGGACACAGACAGCAGCTACAGAAGCTGCCTTTGAGAGCACGCTAGTCACCGTAGCAGGGATGAATTGGCAAGGAAATCTCCATCGACGTTATAGAACGGTAGGCATCGTAAGCGTAAGTGAAGCGAATCCTAAATATTTTATATCGAAGTAGTAGCCTTAAAAGGCTGTTTGGTTGGCTAAGTCTAGTTGTTAGCCAAGGGTTGGAATAAGTTAGCTAGAGCGCACAGTGAATACTGGCGTAAAGCCTCGCCAGATTCCGCTGAAGGCGAAAGAGGAGGTGATTAGAGTGTTTGCAACTTTTATATGAGCTGCCTTTATTAGAGCTTGCGACTGCGCGGGCTGCAGGCAGCTGCAAAGTTGCATGCTCCCTTTTGCAAAGGATTGGTTCTAGTTATGCTCAGCACGCGCGCAACTGGGGTTGCGATATCTCAATTGTGTGTCGGAAGGGACGAATGAAGGAGAACACACCGTTCAGTCCTGTAGTCAAACGTTGCGTGAGCACTGAAGTTGCGTATAGGCTGAGAGCAATATTGCAGATCATTTTTTTTTGTTTTTTTTTGTATTTCTCTCGTACTCACGCTTTCCCATATTTCACAGTAAGGAATCAGGCTAATTTTACTGCACAGAAATTCACTTCAGTAAAGTTAGAAAGAAATTGAGAGATTCAAACTTCACGGCTTAATAAACCTTCAACAAAGCAATCTTACAATATAGGCCTTCAGGTCTACTCAACTGCAGTAAGGAAGACAGACAATGAACTGCAACCGGATTTTTCATCCAACCAATATGTATTTAAAGAAATACGGACGACATTGCTGCCAAAGAGCAACCATCAGAGGGAAGCTTAGGGACTAAAGCATCCGGTTAGTTTTTCCTCATGTTATTTAGAATATACTCAGGCCACACCAATAAAATTAGTTGGTTCTCGGATTTTTTCAGGAAAAATATGGAGCGAGCAAGCGAAATAAAAATAATAATAAAAAAATGTTCTGAAGGTAAATTAGCAAATTCACAGTTAATCTTCATTAAAGACATTTACTCATGTGTTTAGGAAATACTAAATTTGACCTAATTTATAAACTTAACTTCCACACCTCACAGCACACTTTTTGTCATGCAGGTTTTAGGAAATGTACGGAAATTCATAATTCTGTCATTCTATGTTATGTAAAGGTTTGACGGTTTGTCATTTATTTAAGAGTTTGTGAATCTAAGCACCAAGCCAGCTGGCTGTGGAATTGAGGTATGACATAATGTAGACTACGTCTAGGCTGCTGTAGCCTACAAACTCATTTTGTCACAGTTCATTACAGGGCATTAGAACGCCAAAATCGCATTGATTCACCAGATAGCAATTAGATAGTGACTAAAACTGTGATCAGCACGACGGAGAGGAATATTCATCAACGTGCAGTCACGTGAATCTAGAAAAGAGACGATTTTTTAAACAGAAGCGTGTGTGTATGCGTGCGAGGATGTGAGTGTGTAGGCACAAGCTATTTATTTATTCATTGATTGATTTTGATGGCGAAACACTTTGAATGGGTTTTTTCGCCTCTCAATCAATGAAATATCAAACTCACCTCCACAGAGTTGCACAAGCAGACTGCTCTCCTCACCGTGAGTACAACTGCGCAAAGTTCTCATCCTCTTTAATTTCAAAGCTCTTTTTCTTCAAAGCTGTTTTTCTCTTCTGATCAAATATTCTAATAATTGCAAACACTGGCCTAGCAGGATCCCCTTCCTTCGGCATCTTTCCTCATATCATGTCTCCTGTCTCTTGCACTCTGAAGTGAAAGGCGCAATTTGATTTTATTGGTGTGGCCTAAGGGTGAAAGCTGCAACTGCTAATAGTGTAGACAACAACAAGTGTTAAAATAACAATGGGGAAGGCCTTCGATGCTAATGTAAACCCTGGTTAGATAAGTATTTAAAATTGGATATGAAGATCGGACACAGTTTCAGCATTAAACTAGTAGAATAATTGCTGGCTGTGGCTGAAAAATTATAGCTCGCTACATATTGAAAAAAAGAACTGAACTAGTTCTTTTTTGGAGCTGTGAACTTAGTTCATTTTTTGAAATTATGAACTATGAACTGAACTAATTCATTTAAAAATTTGTGAACTATGTACTGAACTAGTTCATGTAGAAAGTGAACTTTCCCAACACTGCTGAAATGCAACATTCCAAGTGTTGACGTCTGACATTCTCTCTCAGAGAACCGAGCTTACATTAAGTAACCATGCCATTTTTTGGACATGGACAATGGGTAATGTACAAATAATGCAAGTCTTTGCATAATGCAAATTTCATTTTGACGTTATTGTCATTCTGTCTTCCACATTTATGAAGGTATGGTATGAATGTTGTGTAATGTCTTATGAAAAAGTCATGAATGCTTTGTGTGTGGTTTATGACAGCTTTTATGAATGTGTTATTTACTAACCCATCAAATAAATTGTTTCCGTCATCTGTTTAGGCCCCATCATGACTTCAGTTTTGTCAGAGTTTAAGCATAGGAAATAATTAGTCATCCAGTTTTTTAAATCGATTCGAAAAATATGTGTGGCCATTCATTGGAGCCATCTTATCATAAAACCATGTGTTTTTGAAATATAAAGGGTGTGTGGTAATAGATAGATAAATAGATAGATAGATAGATACTTTATTGGTCCCCAAGGGGAAATTCAAGGTCCCAGCAGCTTAAAAAAAAAAAAAAAAAATCACACACAACATATACTACAGCGTACACAGGATGATAAGAAGCAGATCAACAAAACAACATGACTAGATCAACATTACTAAAATAAGAATAGAATGCAAATACTATGGGTAGAGATGCGCATGAGTGTACTGTGGTACAGTATGGGGTGTGTGTCAAGGTAGTAGTGCAAATGAGTCCAGTAGTGCAACAGTGCAAATGAGTCCAGTAGTGCAGCAGATTAAAAGTCTATTGACTAGCAATAAATATGTGCATATATAAAAGAGGACAACAGAAAAAATAAGCATAGCACTTAAACAGTTCCAATATAAGTATATGGACAATAAGATAAAAATAAAAAATAAAAATAACCTAATAATATAAAATTACAATGTTAGTGCAGGGATAAGTCTAACAGAGTCATACACGGGTTCATGCATCAGTCAAGTATGCAGGTCAAGTGTCAGGTTACAGTTACTGTTAGTGGTCAAGTATGTAGTTACAGTAAAAGGAGGGGTTGTGCATATGGGCTAATGTAGCCAGTAGGGCCCCTGGGCAGTGTGAACAATACACAGTATTGTAGAAAAAGTCTTGTAAGTGAATAGGAGGGTTCAGGTGCAGATAGACTATGCAGAGAAGTCCAACTCTCCTTTTCCTTCCAGTGAAGCATTGTAGAGTTGAATGGCCCTGGGTACAAATGACTTCCTAAGTCTGTCTGTTGTGCATGTCAGGGAGCGTAGTCTCCAACTGATCAAGCTCTTCTGCTGCATGATAGTGCTGTGGAGTGGATGACAGTCATTGTCCTGTGTAGCCATTGCTGTGTAGCTTTTTCAGTGTCCTTTTGTCTGATACTGAAGTGGTACAGTTCACTCCAGTTCAGCTCCCACAACAGAGCCAGCTTTCCTTACCAGCCTGTCTAGTCACCCAGCATCCCTCTTCTTAGTGCTTCCTCCCCAGCATACCACAGCATAGAAGAGGACGCTGGCAACAACAGACTGGTAAAATATCCAGAGGAGCTTGCTGCAGACGTTGAAGGACCGCAGCCTCCTCAGGAAGTACAACCTGCTCTGCCCCTTCTTGTAGCGTGCTTCTGTGTTGACTGACCAGTCCAGTTTATCGTTCAGGTGTATTCCCAGGTACTTGTATGTTTTCACCACCTCCACATTAACCCCCTCTATGGTGACTGGCACCAGGGCGGGCTTGGACCTCCTGAAGTCC
Source organism: Limnothrissa miodon (assembly GCA_017657215.1). Taxonomy (NCBI): domain Eukaryota; kingdom Metazoa; phylum Chordata; class Actinopteri; order Clupeiformes; family Clupeidae; genus Limnothrissa; species Limnothrissa miodon. The sequence goes on from JAGFZM010003375.1 coordinate 8,612, forward strand.
ACCACCATCTCCTTGTTCTTGGCAGTGTTGAGTTGTAGGTGGTTGAGTTTGCACCATTGCACCATTGCACAAATTCCTCCACCAGGCTCCTGTACTCCTCCTCCTGCCCATTCCTGATACAAGCCACAATTGCAGTATCGTCTGAAAACTTCTGCATGTGGCATGACTCCGAGTTGTAGCATACAGTAAGTCAGATGTGTACAGGGTGAACAGGACTGGAGAGAGCACTGTTCCCTGTGGAGCTCCGGTGCTACTGATGACCGTATCAGAGAGGCAGTCCTTCAGTCTGACGAACTGTGGCCGCTCTGTCAGGTAGTCTTCAATCCAGGATACCAGGTGGGCATCCACACCCATCTGCAGGAGCTTGTCACTCATTCTGGGGGGTTGGATGGTGTTAAAAGCACTGGAGAAGTCAAAGAACATGATTCTCACAGCACTTTTGACAGCACATTGATAACTTTAGTTCTTTCTGGGGAAAACCTGGACTTTTGAATCGAGACGGCATTCATCCTTCGAGGATGGGTGCTGAGCTCCTTTCTAGGAACATTGACCAGCACTTAACTCGGCGTGTTCCTGACATTCCAGAGTTTGGTCCAGGTAGCAGAATTACTGTCTTAAACAGATCTCTGCCGCCTCACCGTCAACCCAGCAGGCAGTTAGGGAGAGTGTCCGCGACCAGACATATCGCAAAACGACCAGTTAAGGGAGTAAACTGTAACAACCTCATACTTATAAAACCAGAAACAAATAAACGTGATAGTCAGAAATCACAAATAAATTTCGGATTACTAAATATTCGTTCGCTCTCCTCAAAGACCGCCCTAATAAATGAGCTTATTACCGATAATGAAATTGACATACCGTACTTTGCCTAACCGAAACGTGGCTAAAACCGGACGAATACCTTCCACTTAATGAGGCTACTCCTCCAAGTCACTTTAATTACCACATGCCTCGACACAATGGTCGTGGTGGTGGTGTTGCCACAATTTATAACTCTAACCTTACTATGGCTCCCAAATTTGAATACAAATTTAAATCTTTTGAGGTCCTTGTTCTCAATCTTATGCAACCCTAGGGTCGACTTTTACCGCCATCGGGAATGGATTGGAGAAGGAAGTAGGTGTGATGCTATATGTAGCTAAAAATAGCATCAAAGAGGGGACTGTAAGATTTTGGTCTTAGCCTGTAAATTATGCCGACAACAGCTTTTAACATTTCAATGGTTCATCCTCAAACCAGAGGTGTGAGAAGTCAACGACAGCAATCCAAAAGTAGAATGGGTGGAAAGCAGAGAGCCAAGAGGAACCTTTTAGACAGCGAAATCTAATTACCATCTATTTGGAACTATATCACTGCAGACAAGATTAGAAACAAAGGACCCAAAAGATTCATTGTCGAAGCAATGTTCTATATATATGTTCTGTTCTATATTCTATGACTGTTTTTTTTTTTTTTTTTTCCTTCTTTTCAAATTTATTCAACAGAAAAAGAAGAGAAATGTCGATCCAATTGCATTATACTGTTATGGCCACAATTGCATATGAGCCTGTTGCTATCTAAAAACCACTACAATAGTCAATATATAATTGCCTTTCTATACTTAAATGTAATGAAATGTATGGAATGAAAGTCTGTTTTTAACTATGCATCTGCCCCTATAGTCACTGACTTTTTTTGCAACTTGCATCACCTTTCTAAGAACTTTTTTCATACCAAAAATAGTCTAATGACGCTACGAGGGCTGACAGAAGGATGGGCCTAATTAGAAAAAACTCTAATTACCACTTACACATTTGAGAAGAAATTACAGCAATTTGAAGTTTTTTTAATCACATTTACATTACATTTGTACTTTATGACATTACATTTATTTATACTTTATGACCTTACATTTATACTTTATGACTTGATTACATTTATACTTTGTTAATCCTCACACTCTGTGTATCCCCATGAATTATGTCTCATTGCAGTTTGTTAGTGCCACTGTGCACTGAAAGTGCATGCAAATTATCCTATCATGAACGTTCCTTATGAAATAATAATAATTTTTAGGGCTGTTAAATGATCACAATTTTTTACGATTAATGTAAAAGAATATGTAGTTAATCACTATTAATTAAAATGCATAGTATATTGTACTATACCTTTATATGGAAAATGTCACAGAAAACTTTATCTACAGTAGGGCTTCATCAGTTCTTTCTCTTTCTGGTGTAGATGTTCTAATGATGATGGGGTTCCTGTGTTGTTCCATGTGTTTGTGGAGTGTTTTCTTTAGTTCCTTCAATGTACAGATCTGTACACCCCTCATTGCATTGAATGGCATAGACCATATTGTTGAGGTTGTGCCTAGGAGTTTAGTCCTTTGGGTGGACCAGTCTCTGTCTTAGGGTGTTCCCTTGTACAAAGTAGACTGGGATATTATGCTTACTGAAGATTCTCCTTAATTTCTCAGATAATCCAGATATGTAGGGGGCCACTATGTGTTATCTTCTGTCACTTTACTTTTTGTTGGATAGTGTCTTGTTATTTCCTAGCCAGGGCCTGTCCATACTTCCTGTGGGTGAGTCAGTCTGGCAAACCAGCCGTTTTAGAGAATTTCTGTTTCCAAAAAAGTGGGAACCAATGAGAAACGAGCTTACGCATACGTCATCAAAATGAGTGGTCTGATTGGTTGTAGATTCGTCCAGTAGTATACAGCGGCACCTCATGGACGCAGGTTAAGCCAGCCACTCAGAAGGCGGGTAGTACGGTAAGTTGGCCAGACTAAGCTCCAATGAGCTTTATAGTCGCGGAAGCCAGGCTAGTTATTTCCATGTCCAGTCAAAAGCTGATTAAGCTTCCTGAATGGAAACTGATACCTCTTCAAGCTCAAAAGGTCCAGTTGCCTTTGACTGAACGATATGCCTAACAGAACATGGATGAATGAAAATCGTCACAGACATTATGTTCCAATGCCCTTAAAATATCTACTTCTTCAGTGACGCTTGGCTACCATTCCGATAAAGATCTACTTGCTATGGAACTATTCTATGAACAATATGCTTAAGAATGGCTATTTGGCAATATGCATAAATATTTATGTAATCACTATTTTTATACCAATATTCAATACAAGTAATATGTCGTATCCATTTTAGAAAAGAGTCTCTGGAATATGTAAAAGTATTAATTAGTATTTGCACAAATTGCATCTAGATCTATATAATAAAAATAATTGTATGGGTTTATAAGATACTCATCTGGAGAATTTAAATGAATGCTGAATATTTGTTTTTGACAGCATAAAACGGCACCCATACATTATAATTTGTGGAAGGCCTTAATTATTACCAGATAACAAACTGCACTCTCTACAATGTTCCAATAGTGTGGCTCCATCATAAGGGCAACTAGATGTTGAAATATTCGGCTTGCAGCCCGGATCTGCCACCTTTTAGACATAACAAAAAAGGAAGACAGTTGGGCTTCTGAAATCATGACTAATAAGAGGTTTCTGTGGAACTTTAAGGGCCGATGGGGACTGCTGTCACAAGCAAAGCAGCTACAAGGGGCACTTCCCACAAACACTGGTGCTGTGGAGCTGTTGTGCAAGGTCATTAGCCTAAGAAGTTGCTTCATCAGTGACTGACTCATGGATCTGACTCCTAGAATGAGAGACAGGGCTTTTTGATAGAAGTTAAACATAGACTAGCCAATTTAATATATTTTTTATTACTGGGACCTTGTGTCTCTTTCCATCAGTTCCACCTAGTTGCCAAGTAGTTCCACACATCTGGAGTGAGTCACACAGTTACAGTTTTTGATTCTTAGTCTTTGCCTGACTATGTTTTGTAGAATATCTTGAGGTAGGGCTGTGGGTTGGACTTCCTGTTGATGTGTTTTTTTTCCGAGCAACTCAGCACAGGCAGATGTGTTAGATGCAACACTATCTAAAACCACTGTGACAACAGCTACGCTGGACTGAGTATTTATAATTATTAGCAACCAAGCTGTAAACGAACCACTATTTACAATTCACACATTTTTTCACAAGCACTATGTGACTCTCGTTCCCACAATAATTTTTGTTTGTAATAATGAAGTGGCAGAAATTTGGGGTGAAAAAAACAGTTTACTGCTTCATGTGCTGAAACCATCAAACAGCAAACTTCATGTTAGATACAGCAAAGATACAGAGACAATGTGGCAGGCAACACTTACAGGCAACACAGGTAGGATGGTAAGACAAAAACAACAGCAAACAGTAAAGACAACCAAACAACAAAATTAATATTCAACAAAACTAAATGCAAAAAAAAAACCTCAGACAAAATAGCTGAACACAAAGACACAAAGAACACAAGGGGGAATCGACATAGATTCACTTCTGGATGCAGAGGCCTT
>JAGFZM010003376.1:19763-35191 GCA_017657215.1 Limnothrissa miodon
GGGGGGGGGGGGGGGGGGGGGGGTTGGCATGTCCACTTTGCGGTTTCTGCCGAGAAAATGCAGTCTAGTTGTGTTTTTTCTTTTGTCCTGTTGTATTTTGTACAACGTCCTAATGTCTCACCAAAACCATGTGCATTTACCAAAGAATAGCATCCAGCAATATATTTTTTAAGCATTAAACACAAGGTGATAAACACAATCACATGAGGATCATATATGAGGATTAGTTTTAGTTTTGTTCTGTGGTGGGTTAGCATCCTGCACACGCTACCATACACACCATAATAAGTCATTGGGCAAACACCATAACAACTAGTCTCTGTTGTGGAAATATCATAACAACACCAACAACAACAGGAATAACATATACAATATACAGTAGCATAACTCCAAAATATTTTTGTCCACATTTAATTTTTTTGAAAGCAGAAGAGAGACAGGAAAAGATGGCAAATCGAGGGCAAATCACAAGAATCTGCAAAGCTTATGGCCTGGCCATTAAGACTCATATGCTTATGAAATGCTGATGATGATGCATGTTGCATTGTCAAGTCAGTCATCATCCTTTTAAAAGCACCGTCTGTCCTTATCCGGGGACTCAGTATTATCTTCACTGCCTCTTGACCTTCTTGGGGCTTTTCATCTATGCGGGATGGAATTTATTTCATTTGTAATCCCCAATGCAAAGTGCTGTTTGGATTGGATTTGAAATACTAAAAGACAAAACAAATAAAATAACAATGTGTCCTACTGTATAATGTCAGTCTATTTCGTCAGAATGTATCTTTTAATGTTTGTGTCCAAATCATGCGTGTGTTTGTGAATATTGTGTGCGTGTTAGTTCTAATCAGCTGTTTTAGTTTTCAGGGCTGAATGAAAAAACAAAGTTTACTGAACAGATTTATCCATTACAAAGTTGCATGTACAACAAGATGCCCCAAATCAGCATGTTTTTTATTGTGTAGTGTGCATAGCATTTATTTATTTTCTTTTTGGAATTGTTTTTTTTTTTCATTATTTGTTTCAGAAGAAGAGAAACAGCATGTGCGCTCCATGTTGTAAAAACATTTGTACAGGAGTCATCCGATAAACAAATCAGCCTTGGGAAGATTTAACAGGTTGTTTGTTTCATTCAAATCAGTTTCTAAACATAGCAAAAATAAACAAAAATATTGTTTTGAATCTGAAATACCTGTAACTTAAAACAGTACTATGGCATTGCTCTAATATGTTTATATGCTGTGTATGGACCCATTTTAAAATGCCTGTTTATTTCAAACCAACCAAAGCCTTAGGACATATGCCTGTTTTGCTGACCTGCAAACCTGATCATATCATTGTCAATACCATGTGTCTGGGTTTGTGGGGACCCATTTGAATGTCCCCACAAATGTGCATATGTGTCCTTATGGGGTCTGCAGATTAGGAACAAGGCTGACCCTGACCCTGACTCATCTCTAAAGAGTTGATGGACCCCATAATCCCTCAGTGGAGGGGTAAGTGAGACTGGGTGCCCCACAGATCTAGAGCAAAGCTGGCTCACAGTGCCATGACACTAGAGATCCCCAAGCAGGTGGGAGGGGAGGGATGAGAGTGAAATAAAGGACTGGGGAGGGGTGAAGGATGTAGGACTTAAACTGCCACCCTCACCCCTCATTCACATTTTTCTCACTAGTTTGCACACCAAACCTCATTGGTTGAAGTTTAATGGTGGGGATTACTGGTCTTGATGAGGTATTTTATTGCAATATGCTGTACCTTCAGTCACTGACTCACACATTTACATCTATGTTGAGGGCTCATAAACACCAAGGGATTCATTGATCAAGGCCCATACATTTTTTTTTACATTTCTGCTGAAATTGGCATTTCAATTTGCAATATTTCCTTTGAATAACTGAAATGTTTAATAGACTTGGGACCTATCCACAATGTATTTATTATAGCTGTGGGAAATAACTGTAAACATATCTGGATTGAGACATATCTGAATAACTGAAAGTTGTTTTGATTCTCAGGAGCACATGCATGGGCTGCAATAGTTTATGCTAATCCCAGTGTTTCTTTTAGGGCTTAACAAGCCAAACCCTCAGTGCAACAATATTGATGCACTTTAATCGATGTGCTGCAAAATTATGCTCTACAAGATTTATTTTGCTTTATTTATTTATTAGTTTATATCTTCTCAGAAATAAATCTCATGCTTACCGTAATATGAGTCTCCAGGGGGAGAGAGAGTAGCACGCGGGGCAACCTGCAGGAGCATTTGTCCAGCATCCTCCAAAGGTCATATCCTGCTGTTTTAGCCGCTAAGCTGATAACATTCTAGACATATTGAACAAGGGCTCAAGAAAACACGAACATTTTCATCTATCAGATTATACATGGGGCGGACAGATGTTTTGCAGGCTGCTTAATAATTTAAAATATAAATAAATAGACAAGCCACACATGGTGGGACATGAGAGAGCATGGCAGGAGGATTTTCTTCAAGGATCTGTGGTCATCACTGGACAGGAGATTATGGCCTTAATGCTTCTGATATGGGATCATACAGAACCACAACAGGACCACGTTGGGCCCACAACCATACCGGTTTCAGCTCTGATTTGAGATGAGCAGACCGTTGTCTTAGAGGGGTATCTGGGGTCAGTATAGTGATGTAGCATATGGTGGCTAGTGCTTTTATGTGTACTCTAGAATCATGTCTATGTTGAAGCCTTAATCACAATGTGCATCACTTTGTTAAAAACATGTATAAGAAGATATCTCATATTGTGAGCATATTTATGTATGTGTCTACGAAAGGTCAGTGTGTTCTGTATTTGTGCATTAATGTGCATGTGTGTGTATGCATATGTGCATATGTCTGTGTCTGCGTGTCTGTGGGTATGCATATGTTTGATGCTGACGTCATATGTGTTTTTTCTTGATTGCATGTATAAGTGTATGCATGCATATGTGTGTGTGCATGGGCACATATGTGTGTGTGTGTGCCTGCCCCCTCCTTCCTTGCGGGGATGCTTATTTAGGTTGCTTTATGCTGATTGCAGGTTTAAAATACAAAGGGATGTTAATGCACATTATATTTATGTCCCTGGATGATGGTGAAATCTGCCATAGATGGAGGCAGCTTTTAACCCTGTGCCAGGTTTCTTCTGTGTCTGAGGGCGACAGCTGTGTATGGCGCAGCGAAAGTGCCGAGTGGGATTAGAGTTGAGAATTACAGATTAATGTTTACATTGTATTACAACACAAACAGTGAAATGGAATACAAAGGGGGCGGGGGTAATGGGTGTTCGCCTGAAATGGGGGGAAAAGTTCTCTTGACAAGCTGTTGCGTGATTTGTCACAATGAAGACACCAAATCAAGCATATTACTAATGATGGAAGTATGCAGGACTCTTAATGTGCTTTGGCGTCCAAATGCAGACTGAAGTTAGAAATGTGAATGCTAATGAACATTCATGTAGGTAAAGTGACAAAATAATACATGAGCAAATATGATGAACTATACAATTTCATTTTGATGTACTCTATAATAATGTCATTTTGTGACAGGAAAACAAACAAACCAACAAACATTAGCATGAACAGCTGCAAATAGAGGACAGCTGTAGCCCACAGTCTCTTGCTAATTACCATGTTACCATGCTTGCAGACATCTTTGCAAAATTTAGTAAACACATTTACACACCCATTTTTTACTAAACAATTTTTAAAATTGAAAATTAGCAACTTTCTGTCATGGCTGCCCTTCAGGTCTAGGGTTAAACAAACACACAATGAAACAATCAGACAGACAGTGGAAGCGTCATGGTGGCTTGGAAATTGTGGGTTCGAATCCTGGCTATCATTGTACATTTGAGCAAGGCACTTGACCCTATGATTTTGTTTAGGGGAGACTGGCCCTGAAGTAATTGATAGTTGACAAATGTAAGTCGCTTTGGATAAAAGCGTCTGCCAAATGCATAAAAAAAAGTCAGGCAATCAGGAAATATCTGCTAAGCATGACAGATGAAGCTCATTTTTGCTTTATGTGGGGGCAAGGCAGTGAGGCACCTTTCATGTGTAACTGTAATGGCATAAACATCAATCTGTCTTGACGGCTGCTTAAATGACTGTGTAGCCTTTACAACCCTGTTAAAGAAAGATATATAATTTCTGTATTAAAGAGGCCTCTGCAATAAAGTCCAGCTGATGCTCTCTCTCTCTCGTTCCTTTGCTGGATGGCAATCTTCAGTAATGGCTGGTCAAAGGTGTACAATTGTGTACACACACACAAACACACACACACACACACACACACACACACATTAACGCTACATTAACTATCTATTTCTGTTGGTCTCACTCATTCTCTCTCGCTCACACACACGCACGCACATGCACCCGCACACACACACACATTTACACATTAAAGAGAATTTGCAAAAAAATACAGGAAACCACATTAAAATAATCATTGAATTTTAACTGAGGTAAAAATGGCCGGGAACAACAACAGATTGAGTGCCGTAAAGGCTTGCATTAAGCTTTTATGACCCTCTGACATTCCCTGCATAATGGAAATATTTTACAATGCCTCCTATTTATGGACCTCAATCTGCCATAAATTACAGCATGCAAAAAACATCATCAGAGGTGGCATTAACGTCTGTGTGGTGGACAGTGGGGCATGCTCAAAGAGGTGTGTTTGTGTGTGTGTGTGTGCACGGTGGGAGGGTGGGGGAAATGAACTTGCTATATGTACCCTGAAACAAAATTCAATCTGCCACCGTATTTTAAAGGCACATTTTTTATGATGTAGCCAGCATATGCTGGAGCTGCTGCTGATGACGAAGCTAGCTGCTGGGCAGGAGCGGTCAGCATGCCTACCCGTCTCCGCTTTAATAACACGACCAGGCAAACTGTTTGTGACCTTTGTCAAGGGCTCGCTGCAGACGGGTCTGCCGACAGCCAGGCTACACTCGCCCGCAGCATACGTGAATATGCAAGACTCTCATTTTTTACACCCAACCCTCCCCTCCGTGTTTTTTTTTAATGGCAGTTTCAAAGAAAGAAAAAACTAAATTGTTTGGAAACCTTCTGCCTCCCAGGCACTTCAGCGGATGCAGCCACATAGAGCTGAGGTCTGCAAGAATGTTTGATGGTGCTATCTTAGTTTAGCATATGCCAAAACCCATTTTTTAAAAAATAGCGTCCAGGCTTGTTTCTTTCATTTGTTTGTTTATTTATTAATTTATTTTCCCCAGCCCTGTGCATCTGTTTATTCTGCAGCCGCAGGAAACTCATTGGTAACTGTATCATGTTAGGCCTGGTCTCTCTGTGGCAATGCTACAGTATGTGATGTTCAGTCTAATCTGTGTCATTGTTGATAAACCCCGAACTTATGCTAAATGTGTATTTCCATATTCATTAACATTGCTGTTATTGTAAGGCAGCATAGATACAAGGCTAAAACAGTCACTGGGGATACACACTGGAGCCTGATCTGATCCCTGTCTTGCATTGCCTCACAAATTTATGATCCAATTACATCTCTGTATATTTTATTCCTTTTGTGGGTGCAAACAATGATTGTGCATCATCATTTTTCAAAATTTATTGTGGAAATTTCATTCAGAAAAATGTTTGGCCTTTTGCTTACCATGGAGAGCAGAAAGATGCATCACAGAGGAAAATAAATCGTTAGTTTTATGGAGGATATTCAGTTGCAACTCTTCGAGCAATCCTCCTCATAAAACAACGACACATAAAGGTCAAATCAATACATAACAATTAAATAATAATAACAGATAATATTAGTATAAGACTTAATATCTAGAATGCAAAATAAGTATACTGTGCCACCATGTGCAAAGACAAAGTACCTTCTCTCCCTGTACAGTATCCATGTAGGTCTGTAACATTTTATATTTCATAAATTTGTGAGGTGAAGTGGGAAAACATTTGTTGTGTTGAAACTGTAAACAGAGGAAGATATTGTGCAAGAGGTAGACTTATATATAGACACATCTGAGGTAGGTCATAATAATAATGTTTAAGTTCTCTCTTGGGCAGACTAAGGTCAAAATGGACAGTGGGAGGGGCCTTTGAGGGTTGTGCTTTTACAGACAGGTGCCTTTTGAGCTCTGTCACAGCAAGGCCATGACACGACAATGGAAGGTGGGAAGGGCGGTTTGAGTGGGTGTGGTTTGTGTGAGTTGACAGGTCCCCGTGAGCACTCTCTCTCGCAGCGGGGCCATGGCACGAGATTATGGGCAGATCAGCAGGATCGGCTGTCGCTGATTTCCCTGACATCTGTCCGCAGGGTGAGACAAGCGGCAACACGGGTCGCCCAAGATGTGGCATTGTAGGGCAGGATTTTCCAGTACAATGGCACAACACACACTCTCTCTCTCTCACACACACACACAATTCCCCCCCAGCCCCCCTCATCACTCCCTCTCCCTTTCCATTCTGTCGTACCTTACGGTTGGAGAGGAAGGATAATAGTCTGAGCCATCTGCTTCTGAGGGATCAGACACTGTGTATGCACCTCGAAGACACATCAGGCTCCCTCTCGGTCTATCCAGGCCAAGTCGTCCCGAGCACACTGTCCAGAAATAGCCTGGAGACTGGATGCTTGATCATTCAGTCACATGATCATCTCATTTCTATGATCATTTCATCCAGGAAAGAAGTTGCAATCGATAGTACTTTAAGTGCACTTGTCTTACATTAGGCACTGCTGTAAAGTTAGCGATGGGTTGGAAATGATCACTGTGACTATAGTCACACTGAAAAATACTAGTTACTTAGTGTGAAACTGTCATGCAAGTCATTCACCATTTTTCTCATTCACTGTTACTGTGTCAGATATAGTCAATCAGACTCAGAATGACATTCTGGGTCCGATAATGCACACGGCGCACAGTGCTTTCGCGAATTGCACAACCCATTATTGCTATTTTGTGCAAGCGCATTGTTCTTTGTCAATATAGCAGATGGCTTTATGCTCTGTGGGGCGTGTCATTGAAAAGAAGGGGTGTGGTGCGGTGCATAGCGCGAATTTTGTATTTTACAAGAGGTAAACGTGAATTCACTATTGACCAGAAAAAACCTGGTCAGGAATCATTCGCGCATTGTTCAAAGGCTGTTTTATGGGCGCTTAGAGCTTTGGGATATGGAAGATTGCAGGCACAAGCTGCTTCTTTCATCAGCAGGAGCAAGCAGCATCCCTGTCTTCGAAATATAAAATTCAAATGTACATCACATACATCACACCATGGTTATTTTATTAAAATATGTAATATTTGCAAATCTTAGTTGATTGCAGTAAGTACTGAGAATTAATATTGACCAGTGGTGGACACATAGGGATGTAAATACACCTTTCAAGCGAGATTGTCAAGAAAAAATACTGTACATATTAGGCTACTCCACCAGAACATAATTTAATATTTTGGTTATATATACTGTAAATCTCCCATGCCTGTGCATTTCACTTTGCGCACATTTTCTTCACATGAAAACATTTCGCCAAGTGTAATCCGCCATCATAATACATAATACGCCATGGAACATGGAATGCGCCGTGCGCCAGACTTTTAAAGGGAATGAGAGTGTGAACTCTTATTGGTTTGTAACATGCTACGCCCCAAACACATCCTTGACTAATTTACTCATTTAAGACAACTCATTTGAACTACCGTATGCGCCAGGTGCGATGTTCACTTTTCCTACAGGCAATATAGCGTTCTGCGCTGGCCCCTCCCCCAAAGACAACTGCGTTTTAAACTTCAGACTATGCACGATTGAACTTAAAAATCGGGCACTCTGTGTCTTATAAGAATCCTGTATTTTGTCATCAGAGATATCTGCCCAAATGAGGCATATCATCTTTTTTCAGATGATAAGCACTATGTGATGTGAGGTTCACTATTTTACGACGAAAACCAACACAACTTCACTAACTCATACCATTAACAACTAGAAAAAATCTGCTGAGGAAAAGAGCACAGATTGAAGCACTCCACAGAATCCACAGGTTCGAATTTTCACCCCAACAAAATTGCATGTCGCTTAATCATATCAGATGACTATAAGACACTAAATCACTCTGTGATGTTTGTCCTCTCATCTAAAAAATAGAGGACAGAGCTACACTGCTGATTCACACAAAAATACACAAAAACACACACACACACACATAATCCACTGATTTGTCAGAGTGTCCTTTACTAAAACCAATATCATTCAAGATGGATTATTTATCCTGAGGATGTAATTGCGTAGTTCATAACAGGCAGATCGGGATTAAGGAATTCATTAGGTCCTGCAGGGGCGCACAGCTTGTGCACAATTACCTCTAAGTCTGTCTAAGAGGTACAAATCATCTCTTCAATATGGAACACAGGAATGCTTTGATTTGACTCGACCACGGAGGCTCAGAAATTATCTCTAAGCTAAGTCCTTTCTTCATTTCATCTCTGCGATTCATGGGAAGATGCTTCAACATATGGCCTCAAATTACGGGCTACGCTGCACTAAACTCAGAGTCATGCAGGGCAGGCCACCAGCTTGGATCAGCATATGAGACAACAACAAAAAAAGATGAGGGAGAGAAAAAAAGCTGTGTTACATCTACAGGCCAATGAAATGTCAGGTCAGGCTTTCACTGACTGTCTTATGTTCGAGGAAAATCTCTCAGCTTCAGAGGTTTTTTCATTACCAAGACAAAAATACTGGAAAGATAGGCAGTTGTTTTCTTTTAACGGCACAGAAACCTAACCTGCTTCCTGTATGCTGAGATGATTAAAGATACTGGGAATGTGTTTTAAATGGGCATTAGGATTATGCAATATGCCTTAAGGATAAAAATGCATCCTTATTGTTGCTGTGTTACTTTCACATTTCACATTCCAGAGCTCATTCTCTAAATGAAATAACTTATACAGTATGTATGTACTGGCAAAAGGAAAAAGGCTGTGAACAGTGCAGCCTCTAAAGTCTAGTCCCAGAGTTGAGCAGACTGGCTCAGGTACGGCTGTGGTCCTTATTTGGACTGACAGAGACCCATTTGGACTGAACCTAAACCTGATTAGACTCATTGCAGTTCTAGTAAAGATTATTTACAGAAATAGCACAGCACTATTTTGGGTGATTCTATGACAGTAGTACACGCTTGTTTTTGGAGAACCTAAACAAACCGACAGGAAAGGGTCAGGTGGTCTTGGGAGATTGGGAAGCAACAGCACATGCTGGTTTTGGAAGACCCCAAAAAGCTAATGGTGAAGTCATAGGCCAGCTTTAGGGTTGTTTATCGTTGCCGGCCGAAGTCATTAGCATGAATGATGTTGCCCTGCACTAACTAACAGAAGTGTTTATGACAGATTAGGAGCTTGGCTCCAATGGCACGCTTGCTGCAGTTATTTTTGTTTTAATGTATGTGTGAATCAATTAATTGTGTCATAAAGGGACACCGTAAACTGTGTGCCCAACTTAATGAGTCCGGCATTATCCCATTGACTCACCAGCTGGCTGTGCGCAGCATGTGCTGTTTGTCATAATATGCCTTGCAACCCTTAACACTCAGTCATTGTTTGCACTGGCAAGGCATTTCCAGAAACTTCTACCTTACAGTCTTCACACACTCCACTGGCTTTCCATTTTAAACTTGGGCACCTGTCCATTGTACTGGAAAGACTGAAGGATGAAAAGACACGCACACAGACAAATGGACACACACACGCACCCACACCCCGCCCCTCCCCCCCCTCCCACACACACACACACACACACACACACACACAGCCTGAAGTGCTGTCTCAGCAGGTGGTATGAGTAATAAAACTTGTTTGCAGAGGATGAGAAGTAAGAAAGAAACTTGCCCTGAACCCTCCAAAAATGAACATGTTGGAACTGACTACAAGACTGGCTGATCCATACTGGTCGTTGTGCTCAGGGGCTAGGGTTTATGGAAGACACTGTGATTCAGCTAATGCCTATGACAGTAGAGAGGATTTGTGTTTGCGTTTGTGTGAGGCTGTGTTTGTTTGTGTGAGTGAGAGCGATATGGAGTAGTTGCAAAGCACTGTATGTATGTAAGTGTGTGTGTGTGAGAGTTTACTATGTTTTTGTGCATGACACCACATGACATGACGGATGCTTTGTTGCTGTTGAAATAACATTTTGACGCAGGTGTTGATGTGTGTGTGTATGTGTGTGTGTGTGTGTGTATGTGTGTGTGTATGTGTGTATCAGGGAGTGGGAGCGAGAGTGAGGGAGAGAGAGAGAGATGACTGATGTTGTGTTGCTCGGGGCGGCTGGATAAATAAGCTCCAGGCGGAGCGTCGGGCGCGATGGCGCCCGCTTGACGTCTGCAGTCGTGGCGTGTCCCCCCTCATCCATCGCCCAGCACTGCGGCGCACTCTTCCTCGCTCCATCAAGCCCGCCGAGCAGCCAGCGTGAGGGCCCAGCTCTGTCTCAAGGTCGACGGGTCCTTCAGCGCTGAAGGATGATGGGTAGGCACCACCGCATGGCACGGCGGGGCCCCCTCCGCTCTGGTAAAGTAGCCTGCCACCGTGCCATCAGATTGGGGAAGGTGCCACGGCCCATCCGGACCACCCGCAGCTCGGTAACTGGTACCAAATGTTGCGCCCCTTGGAGACGGTGACCCTGTGACCTCCAGGGGTGGGTTCCCGGTGTGCCCGGTGACGGGTACAGAGGACAAAGCAGCAGCTGTCTTCTGTCAGCACACACAGATACACACACACACATGCACACAGCCACGATGATAGTTTACCCAGAACAGAGGGAGATGACTGAGGTATAAACCCAACATCCTTTCCCTAAGCCTTGTGAGCTCAGGAGGAACTGTGGCTCAGGCTGACAGAGAGGAGTGGTCCTGCCTACCTACCTCCTCCTCCCTGCCCTTGCCATGCATTAGTGATGGCGTTTCCCTGCTGAAACGCGCCCTGATGGAACGCCGGAACAGAAGACAAAGACACGCTAGCGTCCGAGCGAAACGAGCAGAAAGAGGAAAAGCGAAAGCAAAAAAGAGCGACGGCCTCATTACTCTTTCAGACACGGCGGGGATGAAAAAAACTCAACGTTTCAATGCAATAATCATAAGACCCAGGCGGCTCCCCCAAAGAGAGCGCTCCCCCAAATGAAGCTTCAAAGCTTTCTTCGGGTGCCGAATGAAAGCGGCAGCTCAATGATTCTGAGCTGTGCTGACGGTAATGGGGATCAAAGCCGTCCCTTTCATTCGGTCGCTAAGTGACGATTCATTTTAAAGAAATGAAAAGACACTGGTAAACTCTCCCAGGTCCAGAGCTTGGCTGCATACCCGGCCCGCCTTTTCCCCTCCTCTCTCACTCTTTTCTCGTTCACTCCTCCTCTCTCTCCATCACTCTTTCTCCCTCCCTCTTTCCCCCGTTCTCTCCAGGGCCCTAGGCCGAGAGGCCTGTGTTATATCGCTCTTGATGGGGAGAATCTGCATAATTAATTTGTATATTCGAACGTGACAGATGTTTGATTTTGGCCGTAAAAGTAATTAAT
Source organism: Limnothrissa miodon (assembly GCA_017657215.1). Taxonomy (NCBI): domain Eukaryota; kingdom Metazoa; phylum Chordata; class Actinopteri; order Clupeiformes; family Clupeidae; genus Limnothrissa; species Limnothrissa miodon. The sequence continues at coordinate 31,311 of JAGFZM010003376.1, forward strand.
GCCCCGAGTGGAGGGAGGCAGATTGTTTTAAGATTATTTATGAAGACTCCCTCTCTTGCTCTCTTTCTTTCCCTCCCTCCATCCTTCTCTCTCTCTCTCTTTCTCCCTCCCTCCATCTCAGCTCCCTGTAGCTGATGTCAGAGGACTGGCAGCTCTTCCTCATTGCCCCTGTCATCACCTGCGCTCTCAGTCCCAGCTGTTTGTCGACATGGCGCTGGGATGTGTGTGTGTGTGTGTGTATGTGTGTAGGTTTGGGGGGGGGGGGGGGGTGGGTGGGGGCGGTGTCCAAACTCTCGTTGGGGAGGCAAGGCTTTCCTACAGGGGGCAAGCAGCTACATTCATAATACAGTCAAAACACACACACACACACACACACACACACTATGTACCAGCTTATGTGTACCAGTGCAAATCACTACATGACTGCTCTACCTGTCCCATGTGTCTTGTGTGTTGGCGTGCCTACTGTGCAAACTGAACACACGCAGGGACACCTGCTTACCCAGAAAGCATGCTGCCCGCGTTTCTCAGAAAGCGCAGACATCTGCTCGCAGCCACCCTCACCTAATCCCCTCACATAGTTGCCGGCAGTGGCAAGGATCTGGCCCAGCTGAGAGCCAAATTTGGTCTCGGCCTGGTACAACTCCAGATTTACTGTAGGTGCTGTCTATAACCCTGCAGGGAGGAGAATGGACCCACTGGTCTGGGTTCAGTGTAGAGATGATGATTCTTACTTAGATGAGGACAAAGTAATAGCATATTTGAGTGAGTTAGAGATAGATAGATACCTGGATAAACAAGATTATGTCTCAGTTAGCCCAACTAGTTTTAGTAGTAGGCATATCATTAACTTTCTATTGATTGGTGAATAGTTTTACAGTAAAATGTGACAATGAATGCATGATTGATCCTGTGTATACAGTACACTTCAGACATTTTTACCAGACATCATCTCAAGCCTGTTTTAGTAAGCTTGCCCTCTGATATTTTGCACCGATTAGTGAGAGATTCTGTTGTACTCATATTAATAATTTTGACAGTAAAATTAGATAATAATGCAGTTATCAAATAATGCAAAAGTTATCTTGTTTGTTTAATTCTTCTATTGTTTATTGTCATTAATTCACCATTGATTGAACTGATTACTCTGCAAAGATAATTGCTAGTTATTATAACTTGATTGAATTAAAACTGACAAGAGATAGAGAAAGTAGAGGGAGTGAGAGAGAGAGAGTGAGAGAAAGAGAGAGAAAAAGAAAGAGAGAGAGGGAGAGAGAGAGCGGGGGTGGGGATGGGATGAGGGGAGTAATCACATTGTGCCCTGTGGTTCGTAACAGCAGGGCAGCAACAATTTATGCCTCAATCTCGGCACAAACTTCTGCTTATCTTTTTTTTTCCTCTAGTTCCTTGTTTTTTATTATTGCGGCAAGTGGCGCGCTACGACACGAGCGCGGCGTAATGAACTGTAATGGGTGCCAAACAGGGGGGGACAGGGCGAGAATGTAATTTCCTCAATGTGGGGAATAAATCACATTGACGAACGTTTTACTGGAAAGCCTTGTGGATATTCAAATCTGCCGCATTGATTGAAGCAATCAGAGTGGATCACGGCGCAATAATTCGACAGAAGGTTATAGCGGGTGACCCGCCGTGATATGATCTTGTTTATGAGAGGAAATTGCGGCAAGATTACTCGCCATGCTCTTATTAGACCCCCTGATTAAAAACAAAGCTTCCACACTGAGAGTGACGCCTAGAATTTGATGCCATTATTTCCTATGTAATCCACACATCATTTTTTAACAACCAGAAAACCTCCACTGACTCTTATTCAGTGTTTAGCCACATAGTGACAAAGGGAAGAGCTCGCATTACAGTAACACTGGGCCAGGTTTCAGTGAAGAATTAGAAGTGCTCCATGCAATAGGACAGAGGTAATCAAAAGAAAGCTTCACAGAGAGAGAGAGAGAGAGAGAGAGAGAGAGAGACTAAGGAGAGTAACAAGTCCAGCAATGAATGCTAGTTCCTCAACTGAGAGGGTGACCAGTGTGTGTATACAGTAGAGTGTAGAGAGTTAGGTCTGCACTTTTGTTCTGTTGCCAAAGTAGGTACGGTGGGTTATGTATGAGAGTGAGTGTTAGTGTTGCATAGTGAACATGTGTCCAAGTGTGTGTTCTTATAGCCTATGCATAAACTAAACCTTAGACAAATATGTGTACAATATTTACCTCTAATAAAATGACTGAGATATGGAGACTGCATCAATCTTCGGTCATTGGCAAACGGTATTAGGAGCTAACCTCTCTCTGCTGTCTTCATGCAGTAAATGACCAGAGGTGACCCTCAAGATTTATTGCAGGAATAAACCATCTTACGAACAAAAAGAACCAGTATTACTCTATTCTTTTTACTTTAAATAACATGACTGTCCTGGAACATAAACACGGTTTGTAACAAGTTTGTTCACAGAAAAACACACTGAGTAAAGGTCCCGGCAGCAACAACAGTGTATGAAAGAATAGTGCGGGAAACATGCTCCAGGACGTAGAGGTGAACAGAGGAACACACTCTCTGCTTAAGGCCCACATTACCAATCTGTTGTGGACATAATTGCACAGATATGTGAATAATGGCTTCTGAGCTTGAAATTAATTGACATGGTTGTAAATTCACACACATGCATACACACACACTCAGAGAGAGAGAGAGAGAGAGAGAGAAAGAGAGAGAGAGAGAGAAACTTACACACACACTTGCACACCTCACCATGATAGAAATGAATTCAATCTCATTGAAGAATATGCAGACTGATGAAATTGACTGATGAAATATATCAGAGACATTGGACAAGTGATCATAAAGTCCTGGATTTGCATACTAATTAAGTCGTTATTGCAGAAACTGCTCTTAACGAGTCCAGTGAACCCACTTTGTATTGATTTATTGATGGAATATCCTCTCTCTCCTCCAAAACTCTGTCAGGTTTCGTAAACAACCTGTCAACAACTTATTCTTCTTGAATGGCAGCAAATCCCAAAATATGATGAAGTTTATTAACATACCAGATGCATAACCGTTCAATGTTCAAAGACAGTGTTTTTTTTCTATCCTCTCCTCGTTTTTTCATTTTATGAATTTCTTTCAAGAATTTATTTTTCCAGCTTTTTAATTTACGGGCGCCCCCATGTCCTCCGCCGACCATAAATCCGGCGAAGCTCCGGTTAATTTTAATTTGAAGACCTCGTTGTGACATAAAGCCGAGTTCGGCGTTTGTCAGCGCGCACCATGGCAGTAAAGCTGCCGCGGCAGCAGCTTGGAGGATGGAGAGCTGTCTAAACACGTCAGCACCAAGAGACTTACAGTCTGCCGGTGAATGGGACATATTCTCCTCCATACGCTGCTCTGCTTCCATTGATTTTATAGGGAGATTGACGCTGCAATCCTTCTATGCTTGTTGGCTGGCCTGCTTCTCAGCTGCTTGAGTGAACCCTGACCTGCCATGTGATAGGCCATGGACCCGTTTCACAACAGCCAATTTGCCAGCAGTGTAACAAGTAGCAAGAACCAGGAAGTAGCAAGAACTACAGGTGTAACAAATGACATCTTAATGACATCTTCGGGGGGTCATGAGGGTTTTGGAGGGGATGGAGAGGAGGGGTTGATGGGTGGGTGTTGGGGGGGTGTTGAGGGGGGGTTGGTGGCAAGTCCACCTTGCGGTTTCTGCCGAGAAAATGCAGTCTAGTTTGCATTGTTGTTGTACGGTGATTGCACAGTAATTGACTAGAAATTACACATTAATTATTTGTAATATGTGGTTTAAAAATAGTATTAGTATGAAATTGCATACATATGGGAAGATCTTCGGAACCTACGAAATTGCA
>JAGFZM010003377.1:19754-35170 GCA_017657215.1 Limnothrissa miodon
GGGGGGGGGGGGGGGGGGGGGGGTTGGCATGTCCACTTTGCGGTTTCTGCCGAGAAAATGCAGTCTAGTTGTGTTTTTTCTTTTGTCCTGTTGTATTTTGTACAACGTCCTAATGTCTCACCAAAACCATGTGCATTTACCAAAGAATAGCATCCAGCAATATATTTTTTAAGCATTAAACACAAGGTGATAAACACAATCACATGAGGATCATATATGAGGATTAGTTTTAGTTTTGTTCTGTGGTGGGTTAGCATCCTGCACACGCTACCATACACACCATAATAAGTCATTGGGCAAACACCATAACAACTAGTCTCTGTTGTGGAAATATCATAACAACACCAACAACAACAGGAATAACATATACAATATACAGTAGCATAACTCCAAAATATTTTTGTCCACATTTAATTTTTTTGAAAGCAGAAGAGAGACAGGAAAAGATGGCAAATCGAGGGCAAATCACAAGAATCTGCAAAGCTTATGGCCTGGCCATTAAGACTCATATGCTTATGAAATGCTGATGATGATGCATGTTGCATTGTCAAGTCAGTCATCATCCTTTTAAAAGCACCGTCTGTCCTTATCCGGGGACTCAGTATTATCTTCACTGCCTCTTGACCTTCTTGGGGCTTTTCATCTATGCGGGATGGAATTTATTTCATTTGTAATCCCCAATGCAAAGTGCTGTTTGGATTGGATTTGAAATACTAAAAGACAAAACAAATAAAATAACAATGTGTCCTACTGTATAATGTCAGTCTATTTCGTCAGAATGTATCTTTTAATGTTTGTGTCCAAATCATGCGTGTGTTTGTGAATATTGTGTGCGTGTTAGTTCTAATCAGCTGTTTTAGTTTTCAGGGCTGAATGAAAAAACAAAGTTTACTGAACAGATTTATCCATTACAAAGTTGCATGTACAACAAGATGCCCCAAATCAGCATGTTTTTTATTGTGTAGTGTGCATAGCATTTATTTATTTTCTTTTTGGAATTGTTTTTTTTTTTCATTATTTGTTTCAGAAGAAGAGAAACAGCATGTGCGCTCCATGTTGTAAAAACATTTGTACAGGAGTCATCCGATAAACAAATCAGCCTTGGGAAGATTGAACAGGTTGTTTGTTTCATTCAAATCAGTTTCTAAACATAGCAAAAATAAACAAAAATATTGTTTTGAATCTGAAATACCTGTAACTTAAAACAGTACTATGGCATTGCTCTAATATGTTTATATGCTGTGTATGGACCCATTTTAAAATGCCTGTTTATTTCAAACCAACCAAAGCCTTAGGACATATGCCTGTTTTGCTGACCTGCAAACCTGATCATATCATTGTCAATACCATGTGTCTGGGTTTGTGGGGACCCATTTGAATGTCCCCACAAATGTGCATATGTGTCCTTATGGGGTCTGCAGATTAGGAACAAGGCTGACCCTGACCCTGACTCATCTCTAAAGAGTTGATGGACCCCATAATCCCTCAGTGGAGGGGTAAGTGAGACTGGGTGCCCCACAGATCTAGAGCAAAGCTGGCTCACAGTGCCATGACACTAGAGATCCCCAAGCAGGTGGGAGGGGAGGGATGAGAGTGAAAAAAAGGACTGGGGAGGGGTGAAGGATGTAGGACTTAAACTGCCACCCTCACCCCTCATTCACATTTTTCTCACTAGTTTGCACACCAAACCTCATTGGTTGAAGTTTAATGGTGGGGATTACTGGTCTTGATGAGGTATTTTATTGCAATATGCTGTACCTTCAGTCACTGACTCACACATTTACATCTATGTTGAGGGCTCATAAACACCAAGGGATTCATTGATCAAGGCCCATACATTTTTTTTTACATTTCTGCTGAAATTGGCATTTCAATTTGCAATATTTCCTTTGAATAACTGAAATGTTTAATAGACTTGGGACCTATCCACAATGTATTTATTATAGCTGTGGGAAATAACTGTAAACATATCTGGATTGAGACATATCTGAATAACTGAAAGTTGTTTTGATTCTCAGGAGCACATGCATGGGCTGCAATAGTTTATGCTAATCCCAGTGTTTCTTTTAGGGCTTAACAAGCCAAACCCTCAGTGCAACAATATTGATGCACTTTAATCGATGTGCTGCAAAATTATGCTCTACAAGATTTATTTTGCTTTATTTATTTATTAGTTTATATCTTCTCAGAAATAAATCTCATGCTTACCGTAATATGAGTCTCCAGGGGGAGAGAGAGTAGCACGCGGGGCAACCTGCAGGAGCATTTGTCCAGCATCCTCCAAAGGTCATATCCTGCTGTTTTAGCCGCTAAGCTGATAACATTCTAGACATATTGAACAAGGGCTCAAGAAAACACGAACATTTTCATCTATCAGATTATACATGGGGCGGACAGATGTTTTGCAGGCTGCTTAATAATTTAAAATATAAATAAATAGACAAGCCACACATGGTGGGACATGAGAGAGCATGGCAGGAGGATTTTCTTCAAGGATCTGTGGTCATCACTGGACAGGAGATTATGGCCTTAATGCTTCTGATATGGGATCATACAGAACCACAACAGGACCACGTTGGGCCCACAACCATACCGGTTTCAGCTCTGATTTGAGATGAGCAGACCGTTGTCTTAGAGGGGTATCTGGGGTCAGTATAGTGATGTAGCATATGGTGGCTAGTGCTTTTATGTGTACTCTAGAATCATGTCTATGTTGAAGCCTTAATCACAATGTGCATCACTTTGTTAAAAACATGTATAAGAAGATATCTCATATTGTGAGCATATTTATGTATGTGTCTACGAAAGGTCAGTGTGTTCTGTATTTGTGCATTAATGTGCATGTGTGTGTATGCATATGTGCATATGTCTGTGTCTGCGTGTCTGTGGGTATGCATATGTTTGATGCTGACGTCATATGTGTTTTTTCTTGATTGCATGTATAAGTGTATGCATGCATATGTGTGTGTGCATGGGCACATATGTGTGTGTGTGTGCCTGCCCCCTCCTTCCTTGCGGGGATGCTTATTTAGGTTGCTTTATGCTGATTGCAGGTTTAAAATACAAAGGGATGTTAATGCACATTATATTTATGTCCCTGGATGATGGTGAAATCTGCCATAGATGGAGGCAGCTTTTAACCCTGTGCCAGGTTTCTTCTGTGTCTGAGGGCGACAGCTGTGTATGGCGCAGCGAAAGTGCCGAGTGGGATTAGAGTTGAGAATTACAGATTAATGTTTACATTGTATTACAACACAAACAGTGAAATGGAATACAAAGGGGGCGGGGGTAATGGGTGTTCGCCTGAAATGGGGGGAAAAGTTCTCTTGACAAGCTGTTGCGTGATTTGTCACAATGAAGACACCAAATCAAGCATATTACTAATGATGGAAGTATGCAGGACTCTTAATGTGCTTTGGCGTCCAAATGCAGACTGAAGTTAGAAATGTGAATGCTAATGAACATTCATGTAGGTAAAGTGACAAAATAATACATGAGCAAATATGATGAACTATACAATTTCATTTTGATGTACTCTATAATAATGTCATTTTGTGACAGGAAAACAAACAAACCAACAAACATTAGCATGAACAGCTGCAAATAGAGGACAGCTGTAGCCCACAGTCTCTTGCTAATTACCATGTTACCATGCTTGCAGACATCTTTGCAAAATTTAGTAAACACATTTACACACCCATTTTTTACTAAACAATTTTTAAAATTGAAAATTAGCAACTTTCTGTCATGGCTGCCCTTCAGGTCTAGGGTTAAACAAACACACAATGAAACAATCAGACAGACAGTGGAAGCGTCATGGTGGCTTGGAAATTGTGGGTTCGAATCCTGGCTATCATTGTACATTTGAGCAAGGCACTTGACCCTATGATTTTGTTTAGGGGAGACTGGCCCTGAAGTAATTGATAGTTGACAAATGTAAGTCGCTTTGGATAAAAGCGTCTGCCAAATGCATAAAAAAAAGTCAGGCAATCAGGAAATATCTGCTAAGCATGACAGATGAAGCTCATTTTTGCTTTATGTGGGGGCAAGGCAGTGAGGCACCTTTCATGTGTAACTGTAATGGCATAAACATCAATCTGTCTTGACGGCTGCTTAAATGACTGTGTAGCCTTTACAACCCTGTTAAAGAAAGATATATAATTTCTGTATTAAAGAGGCCTCTGCAATAAAGTCCAGCTGATGCTCTCTCTCTCTCGTTCCTTTGCTGGATGGCAATCTTCAGTAATGGCTGGTCAAAGGTGTACAATTGTGTACACACACACAAACACACACACACACACACACACACACACACATTAACGCTACATTAACTATCTATTTCTGTTGGTCTCACTCATTCTCTCTCGCTCACACACACGCACGCACATGCACCCGCACACACACACACATTTACACATTAAAGAGAATTTGCAAAAAAATACAGGAAACCACATTAAAATAATCATTGAATTTTAACTGAGGTAAAAATGGCCGGGAACAACAACAGATTGAGTGCCGTAAAGGCTTGCATTAAGCTTTTATGACCCTCTGACATTCCCTGCATAATGGAAATATTTTACAATGCCTCCTATTTATGGACCTCAATCTGCCATAAATTACAGCATGCAAAAAACATCATCAGAGGTGGCATTAACGTCTGTGTGGTGGACAGTGGGGCATGCTCAAAGAGGTGTGTTTGTGTGTGTGTGTGTGCACGGTGGGAGGGTGGGGGAAATGAACTTGCTATATGTACCCTGAAACAAAATTCAATCTGCCACCGTATTTTAAAGGCACATTTTTTATGATGTAGCCAGCATATGCTGGAGCTGCTGCTGATGACGAAGCTAGCTGCTGGGCAGGAGCGGTCAGCATGCCTACCCGTCTCCGCTTTAATAACACGACCAGGCAAACTGTTTGTGACCTTTGTCAAGGGCTCGCTGCAGACGGGTCTGCCGACAGCCAGGCTACACTCGCCCGCAGCATACGTGAATATGCAAGACTCTCATTTTTTACACCCAACCCTCCCCTCCGTGTTTTTTTTTAATGGCAGTTTCAAAGAAAGAAAAAACTAAATTGTTTGGAAACCTTCTGCCTCCCAGGCACTTCAGCGGATGCAGCCACATAGAGCTGAGGTCTGCAAGAATGTTTGATGGTGCTATCTTAGTTTAGCATATGCCAAAACCCATTTTTTAAAAAATAGCGTCCAGGCTTGTTTCTTTCATTTGTTTGTTTATTTATTAATTTATTTTCCCCAGCCCTGTGCATCTGTTTATTCTGCAGCCGCAGGAAACTCATTGGTAACTGTATCATGTTAGGCCTGGTCTCTCTGTGGCAATGCTACAGTATGTGATGTTCAGTCTAATCTGTGTCATTGTTGATAAACCCCGAACTTATGCTAAATGTGTATTTCCATATTCATTAACATTGCTGTTATTGTAAGGCAGCATAGATACAAGGCTAAAACAGTCACTGGGGATACACACTGGAGCCTGATCTGATCCCTGTCTTGCATTGCCTCACAAATTTATGATCCAATTACATCTCTGTATATTTTATTCCTTTTGTGGGTGCAAACAATGATTGTGCATCATCATTTTTCAAAATTTATTGTGGAAATTTCATTCAGAAAAATGTTTGGCCTTTTGCTTACCATGGAGAGCAGAAAGATGCATCACAGAGGAAAATAAATCGTTAGTTTTATGGAGGATATTCAGTTGCAACTCTTCGAGCAATCCTCCTCATAAAACAACGACACATAAAGGTCAAATCAATACATAACAATTAAATAATAATAACAGATAATATTAGTATAAGACTTAATATCTAGAATGCAAAATAAGTATACTGTGCCACGTCTTACTGTGCAAAGACAAAGTACCTTCTCTCCCTGTACAGTATCCATGTAGGTCTGTAACATTTTATATTTCATAAATTTGTGAGGTGAAGTGGGAAAACATTTGTTGTGTTGAAACTGTAAACAGAGGAAGATATTGTGCAAGAGGTAGACTTATATATAGACACATCTGAGGTAGGTCATAATAATAATGTTTAAGTTCTCTCTTGGGCAGACTAAGGTCAAAATGGACAGTGGGAGGGGCCTTTGAGGGTTGTGCTTTTACAGACAGGTGCCTTTTGAGCTCTGTCACAGCAAGGCCATGACACGACAATGGAAGGTGGGAAGGGCAGTTTGAGTGGGTGTGGTTTGTGTGAGTTGACAGGTCCCCGTGAGCACTCTCTCTCGCAGCGGGGCCATGGCACGAGATTATGGGCAGATCAGCAGGATCGGCTGTCGCTGATTTCCCTGACATCTGTCCGCAGGGTGAGACAAGCGGCAACACGGGTCGCCCAAGATGTGGCATTGTAGGGCAGGATTTTCCAGTACAATGGCACAACACACACTCTCTCTCTCTCACACACACACACAATTCCCCCCCAGCCCCCCTCATCACTCCCTCTCCCTTTCCATTCTGTCGTACCTTACGGTTGGAGAGGAAGGATAATAGTCTGAGCCATCTGCTTCTGAGGGATCAGACACTGTGTATGCACCTCGAAGACACATCAGGCTCCCTCTCGGTCTATCCAGGCCAAGTCGTCCCGAGCACACTGTCCAGAAATAGCCTGGAGACTGGATGCTTGATCATTCAGTCACATGATCATCTCATTTCTATGATCATTTCATCCAGGAAAGAAGTTGCAATCGATAGTACTTTAAGTGCACTTGTCTTACATTAGGCACTGCTGTAAAGTTAGCGATGGGTTGGAAATGATCACTGTGACTATAGTCACACTGAAAAATACTAGTTACTTAGTGTGAAACTGTCATGCAAGTCATTCACCATTTTTCTCATTCACTGTTACTGTGTCAGATATAGTCAATCAGACTCAGAATGACATTCTGGGTCCGATAATGCACACGGCGCACAGTGCTTTCGCGAATTGCACAACCCATTATTGCTATTTTGTGCAAGCGCATTGTTCTTTGTCAATATAGCAGATGGCTTTATGCTCTGTGGGGCGTGTCATTGAAAAGAAGGGGTGTGGTGCGGTGCATAGCGCGAATTTTGTATTTTACAAGAGGTAAACGTGAATTCACTATTGACCAGAAAAAACCTGGTCAGGAATCATTCGCGCATTGTTCAAAGGCTGTTTTATGGGCGCTTAGAGCTTTGGGATATGGAAGATTGCAGGCACAAGCTGCTTCTTTCATCAGCAGGAGCAAGCAGCATCCCTGTCTTCGAAATATAAAATTCAAATGTACATCACATACATCACACCATGGTTATTTTATTAAAATATGTAATATTTGCAAATCTTAGTTGATTGCAGTAAGTACTGAGAATTAATATTGACCAGTGGTGGACACATAGGGATGTAAATACACCTTTCAAGCGAGATTGTCAAGAAAAAATACTGTACATATTAGGCTACTCCACCAGAACATAATTTAATATTTTGGTTATATATACTGTAAATCTCCCATGCCTGTGCATTTCACTTTGCGCACATTTTCTTCACATGAAAACATTTCGCCAAGTGTAATCCGCCATCATAATACATAATACGCCATGGAACATGGAATGCGCCGTGCGCCAGACTTTTAAAGGGAATGAGAGTGTGAACTCTTATTGGTTTGTAACATGCTACGCCCCAAACACATCCTTGACTAATTTACTCATTTAAGACAACTCATTTGAACTACCGTATGCGCCAGGTGCGATGTTCACTTTTCCTACAGGCAATATAGCGTTCTGCGCTGGCCCCTCCCCCAAAGACAACTGCGTTTTAAACTTCAGACTATGCACGATTGAACTTAAAAATCGGGCACTCTGTGTCTTATAAGAATCCTGTATTTTGTCATCAGAGATATCTGCCCAAATGAGGCATATCATCTTTTTTCAGATGATAAGCACTATGTGATGTGAGGTTCACTATTTTACGACGAAAACCAACACAACTTCACTAACTCATACCATTAACAACTAGAAAAAATCTGCTGAGGAAAAGAGCACAGATTGAAGCACTCCACAGAATCCACAGGTTCGAATTTTCACCCCAACAAAATTGCATGTCGCTTAATCATATCAGATGACTATAAGACACTAAATCACTCTGTGATGTTTGTCCTCTCATCTAAAAAATAGAGGACAGAGCTACACTGCTGATTCACACAAAAATACACAAAAACACACACACACACACATAATCCACTGATTTGTCAGAGTGTCCTTTACTAAAACCAATATCATTCAAGATGGATTATTTATCCTGAGGATGTAATTGCGTAGTTCATAACAGGCAGATCGGGATTAAGGAATTCATTAGGTCCTGCAGGGGCGCACAGCTTGTGCACAATTACCTCTAAGTCTGTCTAAGAGGTACAAATCATCTCTTCAATATGGAACACAGGAATGCTTTGATTTGACTCGACCACGGAGGCTCAGAAATTATCTCTAAGCTAAGTCCTTTCTTCATTTCATCTCTGCGATTCATGGGAAGATGCTTCAACATATGGCCTCAAATTACGGGCTACGCTGCACTAAACTCAGAGTCATGCAGGGCAGGCCACCAGCTTGGATCAGCATATGAGACAACAACAAAAAAAGATGAGGGAGAGAAAAAAAGCTGTGTTACATCTACAGGCCAATGAAATGTCAGGTCAGGCTTTCACTGACTGTCTTATGTTCGAGGAAAATCTCTCAGCTTCAGAGGTTTTTTCATTACCAAGACAAAAATACTGGAAAGATAGGCAGTTGTTTTCTTTTAACGGCACAGAAACCTAACCTGCTTCCTGTATGCTGAGATGATTAAAGATACTGGGAATGTGTTTTAAATGGGCATTAGGATTATGCAATATGCCTTAAGGATAAAAATGCATCCTTATTGTTGCTGTGTTACTTTCACATTTCACATTCCAGAGCTCATTCTCTAAATGAAATAACTTATACAATATGTATGTACTGGCAAAAGGAAAAAGGCTGTGAACAGTGCAGCCTCTAAAGTCTAGTCCCAGAGTTGAGCAGACTGGCTCAGGTACGGCTGTGGTCCTTATTTGGACTGACAGAGACCCATTTGGACTGAACCTAAACCTGATTAGACTCATTGCAGTTCTAGTAAAGATTATTTACAGAAATAGCACAGCACTATTTTGGGTGATTCTATGACAGTAGTACACGCTTGTTTTTGGAGAACCTAAACAAACCGACAGGAAAGGGTCAGGTGGTCTTGGGAGATTGGGAAGCAACAGCACATGCTGGTTTTGGAAGACCCCAAAAAGCTAATGGTGAAGTCATAGGCCAGCTTTAGGGTTGTTTATCGTTGCCGGCCGAAGTCATTAGCATGAATGATGTTGCCCTGCACTAACTAACAGAAGTGTTTATGACAGATTAGGAGCTTGGCTCCAATGGCACGCTTGCTGCGGTTATTTTTGTTTTAATGTATGTGTGAATCAATTAATTGTGTCATAAAGGGACACCGTAAACTGTGTGCCCAACTTAATGAGTCCGGCATTATCCCATTGACTCACCAGCTGGCTGTGCGCAGCATGTGCTGTTTGTCATAATATGCCTTGCAACCCTTAACACTCAGTCATTGTTTGCACTGGCAAGGCATTTCCAGAAACTTCTACCTTACAGTCTTCACACACTCCACTGGCTTTCCATTTTAAACTTGGGCACCTGTCCATTGTACTGGAAAGACTGAAGGATGAAAAGACACGCACACAGACAAATGGACACACACACGCACCCACACCCCGCCCCTCCCCCCCCTCCCACACACACACACACACACACACACACACACAGCCTGAAGTGCTGTCTCAGCAGGTGGTATGAGTAATAAAACTTGTTTGCAGAGGATGAGAAGTAAGAAAGAAACTTGCCCTGAACCCTCCAAAAATGAACATGTTGGAACTGACTACAAGACTGGCTGATCCATACTGGTCGTTGTGCTCAGGGGCTAGGGTTTATGGAAGACACTGTGATTCAGCTAATGCCTATGACAGTAGAGAGGATTTGCGTTTGTGTGAGGCTGTGTTTGTTTGTGTGAGTGAGAGCGATATGGAGTAGTTGCAAAGCACTGTATGTATGTAAGTGTGTGTGTGTGAGAGTTTACTATGTTTTTGTGCATGACACCACATGACATGACGGATGCTTTGTTGCTGTTGAAATAACATTTTGACGCAGGTGTTGATGTGTGTGTGTATGTGTGTGTGTGTGTGTGTATGTGTGTGTGTATGTGTGTATCAGGGAGTGGGAGCGAGAGTGAGGGAGAGAGAGAGAGATGACTGATGTTGTGTTGCTCGGGGCGGCTGGATAAATAAGCTCCAGGCGGAGCGTCGGGCGCGATGGCGCCCGCTTGACGTCTGCAGTCGTGGCGTGTCCCCCCTCATCCATCGCCCAGCACTGCGGCGCACTCTTCCTCGCTCCATCAAGCCCGCCGAGCAGCCAGCGTGAGGGCCCAGCTCTGTCTCAAGGTCGACGGGTCCTTCAGCGCTGAAGGATGATGGGTAGGCACCACCGCATGGCACGGCGGGGCCCCCTCCGCTCTGGTAAAGTAGCCTGCCACCGTGCCATCAGATTGGGGAAGGTGCCACGGCCCATCCGGACCACCCGCAGCTCGGTAACTGGTACCAAATGTTGCGCCCCTTGGAGACGGTGACCCTGTGACCTCCAGGGGTGGGTTCCCGGTGTGCCCGGTGACGGGTACAGAGGACAAAGCAGCAGCTGTCTTCTGTCAGCACACACAGATACACACACACACATGCACACAGCCACGATGATAGTTTACCCAGAACAGAGGGAGATGACTGAGGTATAAACCCAACATCCTTTCCCTAAGCCTTGTGAGCTCAGGAGGAACTGTGGCTCAGGCTGACAGAGAGGAGTGGTCCTGCCTACCTACCTCCTCCTCCCTGCCCTTGCCATGCATTAGTGATGGCGTTTCCCTGCTGAAACGCGCCCTGATGGAACGCCGGAACAGAAGACAAAGACACGCTAGCGTCCGAGCGAAACGAGCAGAAAGAGGAAAAGCGAAAGCAAAAAAGAGCGACGGCCTCATTACTCTTTCAGACACGGCGGGGATGAAAAAAACTCAACGTTTCAATGCAATAATCATAAGACCCAGGCGGCTCCCCCAAAGAGAGCGCTCCCCCAAATGAAGCTTCAAAGCTTTCTTCGGGTGCCGAATGAAAGCGGCAGCTCAATGATTCTGAGCTGTGCTGACGGTAATGGGGATCAAAGCCGTCCCTTTCATTCGGTCGCTAAGTGACGATTCATTTTAAAGAAATGAAAAGACACTGGTAAACTCTCCCAGGTCCAGAGCTTGGCTGCATACCCGGCCCGCCTTTTCCCCTCCTCTCTCACTCTTTTCTCGTTCACTCCTCCTCTCTCTCCATCACTCTTTCTCCCTCCCTCTTTCCCCCGTTCTCTCCAGGGCCCTAGGCCGAGAGGCCTGTGTTATATCGCTCTTGATGGGGAGAATCTGCATAATTAATTTGTATATTCGAACGTGACAGATGTTTGATTTTGGCCGTAAAAGTAATTAATGCCCCGAGTGGAGGGAGGCAGATTGTTTTAAGATTATTTATGAAGACTCCCTCTCTTGCTCTCTTTCTTTCCCTCCCTCCATCCTTCTCTCTCTCTCTCTTTCTCCCTCCCTCCATCTCAGCTCCCTGTAGCTGATGTCAGAGGACTGGCAGCTCTTCCTCATTGCCCCTGTCATCACCTGCGCTCTCAGTCCCAGCTGTTTGTCGACATGGCGCTGGGATGTGTGTGTGTGTGTGTGTATGTGTGTAGGTTTGGGGGGGGGGGGGGGGTGGGTGGGGGCGGTGTCCAAACTCTCGTTGGGGAGGCAAGGCTTTCCTACAGGGGGCAAGCAGCTACATTCATAATACAGTCAAAACACACACACACACACACACACACACACTATGTACCAGCTTATGTGTACCAGTGCAAATCACTACATGACTGCTCTACCTGTCCCATGTGTCTTGTGTGTTGGCGTGCCTACTGTGCAAACTGAACACACGCAGGGACACCTGCTTACCCAGAAAGCATGCTGCCCGCGTTTCTCAGAAAGCGCAGACATCTGCTCGCAGCCACCCTCACCTAATCCCCTCACATAGTTGCCGGCAGTGGCAAGGATCTGGCCCAGCTGAGAGCCAAATTTGGTCTCGGCCTGGTACAACTCCAGATTTACTGTAGGTGCTGTCTATAACCCTGCAGGGAGGAGAATGGACCCACTGGTCTGGGTTCAGTGTAGAGATGATGATTCTTACTTAGATGAGGACAAAGTAATAGCATATTTGAGTGAGTTAGAGATAGATAGATACCTGGATAAACAAGATTATGTCTCAGTTAGCCCAACTAGTTTTAGTAATAGGCATATCATTAACTTTCTATTGATTGGTGAATAGTTTTACAGTAAAATGTGACAATGAATGCATGATTGATCCTGTGTATACAGTACACTTCAGACATTTTTACCAGACATCATCTCAAGCCTGTTTTAGTAAGCTTGCCCTCTGATATTTTGCACCGATTAGTGAGAGATTCTGTTGTACTCATATTAATAATTTTGACAGTAAAATTAGATAATAATGCAGTTATCAAATAATGCAAAAGTTATCTTGTTTGTTTAATTCTTCTATTGTTTATTGTCATTAATTCACCATTGATTGAACTGATTACTCTGCAAAGATAATTGCTAGTTATTATAACTTGATTGAATTAAAACTGACAAGAGATAGAGAAAGTAGAGGGAGTGAGAGAGAGAGAGTGAGAGAAAGAGAGAGAAAAAGAAAGAGAGAGAGGGAGAGAGAGAGCGGGGGTGGGGATGGGATGAGGGGAGTAATCACATTGTGCCCTGTGGTTCGTAACAGCAGGGCAGCAACAATTTATGCCTCAATCTCGGCACAAACTTCTGCTTATCTTTTTTTTTCCTCTAGTTCCTTGTTTTTTATTATTGCGGCAAGTGGCGCGCTACGACACGAGCGCGGCGTAATGAACTGTAATGGGTGCCAAACAGGGGGGGACAGGGCGAGAATGTAATTTCCTCAATGTGGGGAATAAATCACATTGACGAACGTTTTACTGGAAAGCCTTGTGGATATTCAAATCTGCCGCATTGATTGAAGCAATCAGAGTGGATCACGGCGCAATAATTCGACAGAAGGTTATAGCGGGTGACCCGCCGTGATATGATCTTGTTTATGAGAGGAAATTGCGGCAAGATTACTCGCCATGCTCTTATTAGACCCCCTGATTAAAAACAAAGCTTCCACACTGAGAGTGACGCCTAGAATTTGATGCCATTATTTCCTATGTAATCCACACATCATTTTTTAACAACCAGAAAACCTCCACTGACTCTTATTCAGTGTTTAGCCACATAGTGACAAAGGGAAGAGCTCGCATTACAGTAACACTGGGCCAGGTTTCAGTGAAGAATTAGAAGTGCTCCATGCAATAGGACAGAGGTAATCAAAAGAAAGCTTCACAGAGAGAGAGAGAGAGAGAGAGAGAGAGAGAGACTAAGGAGAGTAACAAGTCCAGCAATGAATGCTAGTTCCTCAACTGAGAGGGTGACCAGTGTGTGTATACAGTAGAGTGTAGAGAGTTAGGTCTGCACTTTTGTTCTGTTGCCAAAGTAGGTACGGTGGGTTATGTATGAGAGTGAGTGTTAGTGTTGCATAGTGAACATGTGTCCAAGTGTGTGTTCTTATAGCCTATGCATAAACTAAACCTTAGACAAATATGTGTACAATATTTACCTCTAATAAAATGACTGAGATATGGAGACTGCATCAATCTTCGGTCATTGGCAAACGGTATTAGGAGCTAACCTCTCTCTGCTGTCTTCATGCAGTAAATGACCAGAGGTGACCCTCAAGATTTATTGCAGGAATAAACCATCTTACGAACAAAAAGAACCAGTATTACTCTATTCTTTTTACTTTAAATAACATGACTGTCCTGGAACATAAACACGGTTTGTAACAAGTTTGTTCACAGAAAAACACACTGAGTAAAGGTCCCGGCAGCAACAACAGTGTATGAAAGAATAGTGCGGGAAACATGCTCCAGGACGTAGAGGTGAACAGAGGAACACACTCTCTGCTTAAGGCCCACATTACCAATCTGTTGTGGACATAATTGCACAGATATGTGAATAATGGCTTCTGAGCTTGAAATTAATTGACATGGTTGTAAATTCACACACATGCATACACACACACTCAGAGAGAGAGAGAGAGAGAGAGAGAAAGAGAGAGAGAGAGAGAAACTTACACACACACTTGCACACCTCACCATGATAGAAATGAATTCAATCTCATTGAAGAATATGCAGACTGATGAAATTGACTGATGAAATATATCAGAGACATTGGACAAGTGATCATAAAGTCCTGGATTTGCATACTAATTAAGTCGTTATTGCAGAAACTGCTCTTAACGAGTCCAGTGAACCCACTTTGTATTGATTTATTGATGGAATATCCTCTCTCTCCTCCAAAACTCTGTCAGGTTTCGTAAACAACCTGTCAACAACTTATTCTTCTTGAATGGCAGCAAATCCCAAAATATGATGAAGTTTATTAACATACCAGATGCATAACCGTTCAATGTTCAAAGACAGTGTTTTTTTTCTATCCTCTCCTCGTTTTTTCATTTTATGAATTTCTTTCAAGAATTTATTTTTCCAGCTTTTTAATTTACGGGCGCCCCCATGTCCTCCGCCGACCATAAATCCGGCGAAGCTCCGGTTAATTTTAATTTGAAGACCTCGTTGTGACATAAAGCCGAGTTCGGCGTTTGTCAGCGCGCACCATGGCAGTAAAGCTGCCGCGGCAGCAGCTTGGAGGATGGAGAGCTGTCTAAACACGTCAGCACCAAGAGACTTACAGTCTGCCGGTGAATGGGACATATTCTCCTCCATACGCTGCTCTGCTTCCATTGATTTTATAGGGAGATTGACGCTGCAATCCTTCTATGCTTGTTGGCTGGCCTGCTTCTCAGCTGCTTGAGTGAACCCTGACCTGCCATGTGATAGGCCATGGACCCGTTTCACAACAGCCAATTTGCCAGCAGTGTAACAAGTAGCAAGAACCAGGAAGTAGCAAGAACTACAGGTGTAACAAATGACATCTTAATGACATCTTCGGGGGGTCATGAGGGTTTTGGAGGGGATGGAGAGGAGGGGTTGATGGGTGGGTGTTGAGGGGGGGTTGGTGGCAAGTCCACCTTGCGGTTTCTGCCGAGAAAATGCAGTCTAGTTTGCATTGTTGTTGTACGGTGATTGCACAGTAATTGACTAGAAATTACACATTAATTATTTGTAATATGTGGTTTAAAAATAGTATTAGTATGAAATTGCATACATATGGGAAGATCTTCGGAACCTACGAAATTGCA
>JAGFZM010003378.1:0-11072 GCA_017657215.1 Limnothrissa miodon
TGAAATTGCATACATATGGGAAGATCTTCGGAACCTACGAAATTGCATACATATGGGAAGTTGCATACTGAAATTGCATACATATGGGAAGATCTTCGGAACCTACGTCATTACGGTAAGCGCGTTACGTCATTTCCCCTACTGCTTGTGTTTGTAGCTGTGTGCCATGTTAGTCAACTGTCGAGATTATTATAGATTTATTTTAATTCATCCACACGTTTGTGTTCTGTGTGCTACACTACTGCACTGTTAACACTTCTTAGATTTAGATTTAGATGTTAACACATCTTAGATTTATTTTACACATTCCCGGTCTAAACTGTGTATCATTATGGCCTCGCTACCTACACTCATAGTCCACAGCTAGTGCTAACTACTTTGGACACTGCACTATGCATTCCCCTCCTTGCTCTCCTATCTGTTGTCCGGCTTGTCAGATGTTTAGTTATTCCAAAGCCTCCTTTAGTGATAATGGTACATGTAATACATGTAGACAGCTTGCCAGCTTGGAGGCGAGGATCACAGATCTAGAAAGTCGCTTCCACGAAATTATCAGGGTCAAGGTTGGGCTTCCACGAAATTATCAGGGCCAAGGTTGGGCTTTTTGATTAAAGGCTTAATGACAGATGTCTTGAAAAGTTTGGGAACATGTCCTGCTACAAGAGAGTGATTTATAATATTAAGTATCGGCTCAGCTAGGTTAGGGAGAGTAGCCTTAAGGAGATCAGTAGGAATTGGATCCAGTAGACAAGTAGAGGCCTTACTTGATGAGATCAACTTGATAATTTCAGATATACTGGCAGGTGTAAACGAGTCCAGGTATGCTATAGGTCGGCTAGGACTTGCTGTTTCCATTATAGGGGAACCTGCTGAATTTGTGGTTTGAATGGTGTTATTTATTTTACCTCTAATAGATTCAGTTTTATCATTAAAAAAATCATGAAATCATCAACTCACAGCAACCACGGATCGGGAGACGAGCGCTCTAACCAGTTGATCCCAGTTGACAATTCTGGGTCCCCACTCCCCCCGAAATTCTCACTGAAGCACTATTCCCTAGCATTATGCTATGTTCTTTAAAGTTTCATCAAAAACTGGATGACTAAGAATTTCCTTTGCTTAAACTCTTATAAGACTGAAGTCATGTTGATTGGCCCTAAAAACCTGACCAACACTTTACCCCATCATCAGAGCTTACTTAGTGACCTTTCACTCACACCTAACACAAAGGTCAAGAACATTGGGGTGTATATTGATCAAGACCTTTCTTTAAATAGTCATGTAAAGCATATCTCCAAAACCTCATTCTTTCATTCACGCAACATTGCTAAGGTCAGAAAATTCCTTTCTTTTGAGGATGCAGAAAAACTAATACATGCATTTGTTACCTCCAGACTTGTCTATTGTAATGCACTGTTCTCTGGATGTGGTACTAGCTGCATCAAAAACCTTCAACTAATACAAAATGCTGCAGCACGAGCACTCACTAGGACAAAAAAATATGAACATATCACACCTGTCCTTGCTTCCTACATTGGCTTCCTGTTAAAAGCCGAATTGATTTTAAAATACTTCTCCTAACATATAAAGCCCTTAATGGTCTTGCTCCAGCATATATTAAAGACTTACTTGTTCCCTACCATCCTTCTAGACCCCTAAGGTCACAGAATGCTGGTCGTCCTCAGGGTATTATTGGAAAGGACTGCCTCTGCTGTAAGCTCCCGTCCAGGGCTTGGTGACCACTGACCATTTCCTTTGGTGGTGTTGGCTTGTTATACATCATACCTTAGTTATGCTGTTATAGTTTAATGCCGCCACAGTCCACCCATCTGTTAACCCGTACAATTTTCATTATTCTTTCTCCTCCTCTCTCTTTCCTCTCCACTTACTTCTCTCTCTTCACTTAGCCAACATCTGTATATGGTTTCACATGCAATATAACTCACATTCTCTGAAATCTGATGGAGACTGTTCTAACTTATCTCCTCTCTGATTTTCCATGCCATTACCACCTTGCCGTGAGTCATCACTGCCTTCCACTGCCTGCGCCTGCACCTCCTGGGACCTTCTTCCAACGTGATCCGGCGGCACTCCTGAATGGTCCTCAACCCACTCCACTGTCCATGCCACTGCCTCCCTGCTGAGGGTCACCCCTGCCTTCCACTGCCTGATCCTGCCTCTCCGGCTTCCTGGGCGGTCTGCCTTCAGCTTCACAGATGACCCTGACATGATTGATACAGCCTCTAGCTGGCCCCTGCCTTGACTGCGCCTAATGACATGGGACTATATCCTGGGATTCTAATGGGACTCCTATGTTACTTTATTTACCAAAATGTTCTTGTAATGTGTATCTAATGGAATAATAGTGGACTACTCACCATCTAAGAGACTGAAAACCTGCCCTAGGCAGTTGGGTTAGCCCCTTGAGCCGTCGGAACTGCCCAAGGTTTCTTCCTCTAACATAACAAGTAAAAACAAAAAACGCTGCTAGGGAGTTTTCCTATTATATAAATAAAATTGAATTGAATTGAATTGAAACATATTACCATAACATTACCCATTTATTACCGATCTGTAATGTAAAGTGTTACCAAAACGTCCATAAATGGTTAAGTACTGCAATGGCCTTTCTAATAAGACCATAAAACATCTTCAACTGGTCCAAAATGCAGCTGCTTGGGTACAAGTACAACAAAAAAAAAAACACACTACTTCAGTGTTTAAGTCCTTGCATTGGCTTCCTGTACTGTAAGTTACCAAACTGACTTCAAATCAATACAGCTTGTGTTTAAATCACTAAATGGGATAGGACCTAATTACATATCTGACATGTTTCAGAAATATATACTGTATCACCTAGGTCTCTCAGAACAGAAGAGAAAAATGTGCTTGTAAAACGTGGTCAAAACAAAGTGTGGTAAAGCAACATTCAGTTGCTATGCATTTCAGATTTAGAACCGACTTCCTAAGACATAAAAAATGCCCCGTCAATTTCCAATCGAGACCAAACTGTTTTCAGATGCTTTCTGCTAATGATTCATTTATCTCTCTTTTTATAGTGTATCCCTTATCTCTTGCTGTCATTTTATACCTTTATTAGCTCCACTATTTGAACTGCTACTCCTCCTAGAGCTTTCGAGATAGAAGCAAGTCCACTTTTGCAGTTTCTGTATTTCCTGCAGTTTCTGTGTTTCCAACAAAAATATTCATAGTATAATAACGAAAGCAAGAAACATTTACTATTTTGCTTGGAACAAACGTTACAATTTTTTTGTGTTCCAGGACAGACACGTTAAGTTAGGAATATGTTATGTCTGAAAAAAAATGCACTGGGATGAGAATGACCAATGTATGTCACTGTTTCCAAACAAGACTGTAAATAACTGATTCTGTTATTGTTTTATGTCAAGTTTACTGATGCAGCAGCTTCCTAAAGTATGAGTCCTCCAGTTCAAACACAGTTACAGGAAGTACTCCAAACTTAACACAGACCTTAGCAAATTGCCATAACTTCTACAGTATGTTGCTTCAGCCATGCCTGCCAGTTGAATTGCACCTCAGCCTGAAATGGCCCCCAGTGCTCTCGTTCATCACCTTGGCAGACCTTACAGCATCCATTCTACTCTTGCAGCCCTGTGCTCTCAAACATCTGACCTCCATCTTTTTACAGGATGCCTCATCTTTTTTGTCCCATCCCTGAAGCATTTTCCTTCCTGACCCCAAACAAACCAATGCTATTGATTTTATTTTCAATCCAAGCCTCTAGTGCAGTGTTGACTCCTGTCTTGGAACGGTATATAAAACCCTCAAAATTACAGCCACGTAAGGTAGGACAAAACACATGTTTTCTCATCACATTAAGAAATGCCAAAGTTGTAATGCTGGTGACACAAACTGTGTACCAATTTCGGTAATTTATGCATTTAAGCTATTCGCAATACAAATAAATGTTAACGGATTAATAAGATGATAAATAAACAGCAACAATGGGTCTGTTTGGGGTTGTTATATGCTAATAGAAGGAAGATGTTGAGGTGACAGGTTTTGCTTGAACATATGCATATTGCAGGAAGTGGGCAAAACACAATATTGCTCTAAATCCTCTACTCTCTCTCTCTCTCTCTCCCCCTGTTCCCATTCTTTCCCTTTCCCTCTGTTTCATGGGCTTTTAGTCTTGGAGGATAAACCCCTCACCCCACCAATCTGTAATTAAAAGCAGAAACCATATTTTTAATCCTAAGAGCTATTATAGATTTACGCTGGATGCATTGTCTGAGCTCACAATAGAGTTTTTTTTCTCTCTCTCTGCTGTCTGATGATCACCACAGCCTATATATGTGTGTGTGTATATATTCTTAAATGGGTAGATAAAGGCCTCTTAACTCCTCTTCATAATGGTAGTGCTCTGTGCTCTGCGTTCTCCCCTGGTAATCCTGCTCGTTGTTTTTAGTCTGGTCTGGATCGAGTGGCTTATCTCCTACAAAGACAGTATAATTATCCCGCTTCTCTCATCATGAATGACATATTTTTGAACCCATTCCTCGGTCACATTAGCGAAAGGAAAGGGATATGTATATGACACTGTAATTACAGATGTGGCTGGATTTTTTGTGTTGTTTTTACTCGCAGGAGGATTAAAGTATTGAGTATGTGTAATTATAAGTGTTCTACATTTGAGAACAGTGCATTTTTGATTAAAACGGATCCTTTGCAGGGACATAATGCTTTTGAATTTCACAGAATACTTAAGTTAATTGGTACTGATGTTAGCAGGGCCCTAGAATTTGAGTGTCATGGAGCTCATGCAAGACAGTGTGGGCTAGAACTTGTAATATGGCAAGTGTTAGTGCTTCATTGTCCATGCATGTGTGTTTCTGTGTGGGTTTATAAATGTATTTATATGTACCAGAACTAGTTTCTTCACATACATTTACACATAATATACATGAGTATATATATAAACTCATGTATATTATGTGTAAACGTATGTGAAGCAACTAGTTCTGAACCAGAACACGCAGAACCATATATATAATTTGTATGTGTGTGTGAAGCAACTAGTTCTGGTACAGCCTCTATCCATTTCCATATGTCCATGCGTGATGCTCATCCCCCCCCCCCCCCCCGTGTATGTGTGCCTAAACAGTATTGTGTGTCTCTGCTGGGCACCCCCAGAAGCTGCTGAGTCGGGTGGCTGTCTGGCATCTCTTTGTCCTTCTCTGTCATGCTCAACTGGAAATCATCAGGTGCCGGCCAGCCAGCCCTCAATGTTAATGCATTCCCTCCTATTTGACTTTTTAATAGGCTTTTTGCCTAATTATCATTGCCCGCTCCTTGCAAGATCAGGCCCGCCGTGCGAACCCTCAGCACGGGAACAAAAGCGGGTCAACCTCAGAGGCGTTGGCAGGATGCCGCATGCCACCTCGACCCCCACAGCCTCCCCTCCCACCTCGACTCTCTCTCTCTCTTACTGACACACACACACACACACTCAAAACAACCGCCTGACCAACTGCCCACCACACACACAACACAAGCCTTTTCTTACCCCACCTCCACACACACATTCCCCACACCCTCAGACCCCTCTGCCTGCGTCTGCACCATGATGAGTCTTTCCCCTTGAACATCATGTCAATATGTTGATGTGGCTGCCTTTATTAAGACACCATCCAACTGATAACAAGGCCTGCTGTGAGTTCCCCACATAAATAATTAGACCAGAGACCGAGGAACGGCAGGTGGCTTTTGGCACGCAGAAATAATCATACTTGATGTGGAAAATAAAGTAAAAGGAGCCATCTGCTCACGACGGGGGGAACGTAGGGAAAAAAACACGCCAACATATTGTCAGTAACATTATGAAATACACAGTTAATAAATGCACTGTCAATATAATGCGAGGCCTCTATAGGACTAAACGATGCTGGACGTTCTCTGATCACGGTTCCACTAATGTTCCACTTCCTGGCCTTCCCGTGTCTACATGAGGCTGCTGCTCTAAATGACAAGTGAAAGAGGAAATGATGAGTTGCCTTGGTAACAGATATATAAATAGCTTTCTTTGAACACATTTAGATCATAAACACTCTACCAAAAGTTCATAACACATAAACAGTTATTGTCAGTTTTCATACTTTTTTTTTTTAATAAACTGGCCCTTCCAATCCTGCCCCAGTGCCACCTGGCATGTATGACAACTATTCTGTATTTAATTCTTAAATCATGATCTGGGTCAGCAGAAAGTTTGATGGAGAAGCGTGCCAGTTTCCCAACAACCCCTTTCAGCCCTTCCAATTCTGGCCAGTTTCAAACAAACCTAAACACAACAAACCACGGCCAACCAATCGACAACAAGATGGTAGAGGACACACATTAACTCCTACCCCATCTCGTTGCCGATTGTTTATCCCCGTTGCTATTGGTTTGAAAACGCCAGTTAGGTTTAAGTATTACAGCCCCTGTGTTGTCTTTCGAGACCGGGTTTCTTCTTAGTGTATTCAAGGGGCAGAAAGCTAGCCAATCAACGGAAGATGCCTACGATTTGAGATAAAAATGAAATGAAGCTAAAATCCTTTAACATTTCATAGAGCACCTTTAAGACCTCAGACTCTATACTGAGTATCCTCTCTGGTTTACCTGATTACCCTCTGTGGTTAGAGACTGTAGTGACTGTGCAGTTTCTTGAGGACTTACTGTAGATACTTATAATGGAGCCACAAGCACAGTGCTTTATGCTGTCCAACTGTTTCCCCCTAAAACAATGTGCTTCCATGTACTTTCCTATGAAAATAACAACACATGTACTTGAATTCAGGATGTCAAGATTGAGAGTATACATAGCCCTTGAAATACTTTTTGATCGCCTAAAGAGGGAAACATCACTTGAGGAAGCCTCGGCTACCCTGAAACCTCTAATTCAATTGAGGAAGCCATCAAGTTTCATGTTTCAATTACAGCAAATGTGTCAGTGCAAGACGCGTAGCTGGAGCGAGACCCTGTAAAGTCAGGCGAGTTGAAATGACAGAACAAGAGAAAGAGAGAGAGAGAAAGAAAGAGAGGGAGAGAGAGAAGTAGGAAGGGGGAACATCATTCCTAATAAAACAGTAACAAATACCCCAAGCCCTTGGAGAGTTCCTCTAACCCGAAAGGAAACAGTCCCTTTGCCCAGGAGCAAAGAAGCCATTACAGCTTGTAGTGGAAGATTTAATAGGTGTCATAATTTATCATGTAAACCGAAAAGTGTTTCTTAATTAAGCGCGTGCATTAATGAATTTTTTAATTTGATCCCTGTAAGTACTTTGCTATGCTAATTGCAATATTCCACACATTAGTTATCGGCTATTGCCCTTGGCTATTTGCTGCAGTGGGATAGCGATTTTTTTTCTTCCTTTTTTTTGGTCTTCCACAGCTCAAGTTCATTAACTCATCAAACCTTCACAATTTAAATCTGAAACTGAGGGAGCCGGTCTCCATGGTCCCACTTATCTGAAGGACAGGAAGCACTAAGACAATGCTGGAGAACACAGTGCAAAGAGACCCTTTTGTTAACTTTTTCCTTTAGGGCGATACCAGTAATGAATAGAGTCTAGTGAGTGTTGTTGTGCTTTTAAAGAGCAGGTATGTTGTGTTATATTGTATATATTATATTTACTGTTTCCTTGGCCATCAGCTGTTACTGTACTTTACTTAATCACCATAAATTCTATAACATCACATTTTTGAATGCAAAGTAGTGCAAGTATGTGTCATCCTTCCCTTATAATTCATCACTTATCTACTGTATGAAGGTCAAATGGGTCAAGCTTAACTACTATCTCTTATGTAAGCATTACAAGCACAACAAGCATACATAAGACTATAAACACTGTGACAGATTTCAGACTAGAATTGGCATATGGTACAACACATACATGTCAATACAGATGCCTTTCATACTTTCAACAACATTTGATTCCATTATTCAACACCCAATTAGGCTATTCCGTTATTCTAAGACTTACAAAGTGTGTATGAGGAGCATTAAGTCATTTGACATTTTTAATTGTTTTTAATTATTAAACAACTGAACTTTTAGGGAGAAAAAATGCATGAAGTGTATCTAAACTGTGATGCAGATCTTAAACAAGATCTGTGCTCCTCTTATCGTGTCCCAGTTTTTTACAAGCGTCAGAGCAGCTTCTATTGTGTAACCACTTAGGAAGTGCTGTTCTCCAACGCAGAACATCACAGGCAAGAAATCCGGCTTGGCATCACAAGGGTATTAAAAAAAATCTGTATCCATTACTCCCGAAGCATCTGCAGAGAAATGTGTTTAATATTCCAAGGGGATCTTAGGCGCTGACATTAGGAGAAAGATAATCCCCCATAGATTAAATTAAATGTAGGCCCCGCGTATTTAAACCTGCTATTGTTTCCAGGGCCGCAAAAGACATTGTGCTCCACCACACTGCCGTCATATTAAGTCAAGCCGCGAGCTGTTGTCATTCGTGGGGGCTCCTTGATGAAGCATAATTTCATTCGAGACATAATCTGCTAGCAGCAGGTTAGCATTACAGTTTTTAACTACACTTAATGGCACCAAAATATGCATTTGCGCATTAAAATAAATCTTCTATTAAGATGAAAGCAGAAGGTACACTACACTCGAGTGCTGACAACCATTTGTCTGCCCTCTGCCAGGGGGGCTGAAAATGGAGGAAATGACTGTAATAGCATAAGGCTTGCTTATTTATTTAAATCTTGTGCTTTTTGGCTCGGAAAGCCAAAGTGCTTTTATGCTCTGTGGCTTCAACAGGTTGAACGACAATAAGATACGCAAATGGAGTAGATTATGTTTAGATGACAGATGTTTAGGACACAACAGTTATTTAAGGACAGAAATTAGCAGTGACTCACAGTGGCAGAGACAAAGAGACTAGACAAAAAAGACATTTGATTGCAGTCTGATTAATTATCAGATGAAGGGACCATGCAGACAGCATGTCGAAATGTTTTGCTTTGATGTGTGAAATAGTTGCATTTTAAATACAAAAATCAACATGAACTTTTCAGTGCATTTGCTAACCCCTTTCCTACAGAGAGAAGAATGTAAAGTATACTCATCAATCCAATCGATCCAGTTCCATGCTGCTGTTTTATTCAACCCCTTTTTGTCAGCCAAGGCCTACTGGAGAACAAATTGCCTGCTAACAGCATCTATTGTGTGGCTCTCGCTCCCTCTGTGTGACTATCAATCTGAGAGACGGCATGGAGCTCATCACTCAGTGAGTAATTTCTGCCATCCTCAGCAGACTGCTGCGCCCCCTGAGGAGGAGCAGGTTTTTGGGGGATCACCTTGCCCCCGCGGGGGCCGGAGAGAGCGGGTGGTGGACGCCCCACCGTTGCCCCCGACGACGCTCAATCATATGTCCACTGTCCTCCCCGACCACCAGCGCCAAACCCTCGACCGCTCCCCCCCTGCCACCCCTTGCGCCGCCCGTGGAGACTGATCAAGCTGTTCCAACAACTGGAAGACATCAGAAGTTAAACACTCATTATTTTAATTCGATGCTAATCAGGTGCTAATGACACTAATCCTTGCAATGATTCAGGTAATTTGCTTAATGGCCGGCCAGAGTACAGATTACTGCAATCAGTCACGTTTGATAAGACGTCTGTTGCGGGTTGGGGAGTTTGGGAGGGGGTGGAGGAAAGAGGATACACACACAGGTACCCACGGCAGAAGGAGGGAGGCAGAGGGAACAGGTGAGAGGAGTGGTGTGTGTGTGTGTGTGGTGGTGGTATGGGCCTATGCTCCTGTCCTTTAAACTCATACATCATGCTGAAGGTTACATCAAGACACACGTGTACTTGTTCTGTGCTCATGAACTGGGTTGGAAATGCAACTGGAGACATCATTGAGTCAGAGAGAAAGAAAGAGGAAGACTCAACAACAACACATTGCAGACGGCAAACATAGACACACAAATAGGACAGAATAGCTAGGATACATTCATTCATTCTAGTTTATATTACACATGCATACATACTGTACAAACATTTACAATGAAAATGTAAAAAAAAGTATATGCTTCCCCTGCATGGGTGCAATTATGAACAAATTTGACATAATTTTTCATTGCTACAGTGTGCCAATGGCACACCACTATATGTTCCTGCATTCACAGGATGATGCCTCTAAATTTCGGAAGCATATCTGGAACTTCCTATTGCTAAATTCTGGTAAAAGTATACTGTAATTCCTAACGAGGCTTAACGAGGAACAAAGAGTTTGGTCACATACCTATCAAAGCAGCCTATACAAGGAATAAACTGATAATAGTGCCTGTCTATCTTCACAAGCTTCTCACGCCTTATAGACTAGCATGCCATCTTCATGAGGACGCTGGTCTCCTGACCTTTCTACAGGTACAGAAAAAATCAGCAGAACAGTCTTCTATTTAGTATTTATTTATTTTTTAGTTGCATCTCTTAATGACTGTAGCTTGTTTTATGGGTCTTCATTGACCCTTCAGGGGCTTTATAATTTATTTTTATATTACATTTTTTGTCCTTATGTTTTTTGAGACCATGTCCAATTGTGATTTTGAATTATAAATTCGAAATTCACAAATGTCTGGACCATGTGGTGTGTAAGCCCTTATATTTCATTTTTATCATTTGAACGGTCATCAAAGCAAATGCTCATTAGTATTTCTTTTTTTGTTGAGGGACTGTTGGATAGATAAATATATCTTCTATCTTAGCACTTCAAAAAGAAAATCACTTTTTTTTTCAAGCAGTGTGCTGTAAATCTGTCATTTTACTAGTGTTGATAAATAAAATAAAACATTTTCATTATTACACTTTTACAAATGAAACAAATGTCATTGTACAAACATAACTTTAAATATGGAGATGGGTAGCACAAGGCCCTTAACTTAGGGATAGCAATGAATGCTTATACAGTGACAATTGAGCTTAGCAGTCTATGTCACAGCTAGATCATAAAGCGATGGGCACTTGTAACTCAGTCCCCTGGATAACCCGCTATGTATTCCTGGTAATCTGGGCTAAAGCACGTAAAAAGC
>JAGFZM010003379.1:0-11095 GCA_017657215.1 Limnothrissa miodon
TGAAATTGCATACATATGGGAAGATCTTCGGAACCTACGAAATTGCATACATATGGGAAGTTGCATACTGAAATTGCATACATATGGGAAGATCTTCGGAACCTACGTCATTACGGTAAGCGCGTTACGTCATTTCCCCTACTGCTTGTGTTTGTAGCTGTGTGCCATGTTAGTCAACTGTCGAGATTATTATAGATTTATTTTAATTCATCCACACGTTTGTGTTCTGTGTGCTACACTACTGCACTGTTAACACTTCTTAGATTTAGATTTAGATGTTAACACATCTTAGATTTATTTTACACATTCCCGGTCTAAACTGTGTATCATTATGGCCTCGCTACCTACACTCATAGTCCACAGCTAGTGCTAACTACTTTGGACACTGCACTATGCATTCCCCTCCTTGCTCTCCTATCTGTTGTCCGGCTTGTCAGATGTTTAGTTATTCCAAAGCCTCCTTTAGTGATAATGGTACATGTAATACATGTAGACAGCTTGCCAGCTTGGAGGCGAGGATCACAGATCTAGAAAGTCGCTTCCACGAAATTATCAGGGTCAAGGTTGGGCTTCCACGAAATTATCAGGGCCAAGGTTGGGCTTTTTGATTAAAGGCTTAATGACAGATGTCTTGAAAAGTTTGGGAACATGTCCTGCTACAAGAGAGTGATTTATAATATTAAGTATCGGCTCAGCTAGGTTAGGGAGAGTAGCCTTAAGGAGATCAGTAGGAATTGGATCCAGTAGACAAGTAGAGGCCTTACTTGATGAGATCAACTTGATAATTTCAGATATACTGGCAGGTGTAAACGAGTCCAGGTATGCTATAGGTCGGCTAGGACTTGCTGTTTCCATTATAGGGGAACCTGCTGAATTTGTGGTTTGAATGGTGTTATTTATTTTACCTCTAATAGATTCAGTTTTATCATTAAAAAAATCATGAAATCATCAACTCACAGCAACCACGGATCGGGAGACGAGCGCTCTAACCAGTTGACCGAAAATCCCAGTTGACAATTCTGGGTCCCCACTCCCCCCGAAATTCTCACTGAAGCACTATTCCCTAGCATTATGCTATGTTCTTTAAAGTTTCATCAAAAACTGGATGACTAAGAATTTCCTTTGCTTAAACTCTTATAAGACTGAAGTCATGTTGATTGGCCCTAAAAACCTGACCAACACTTTACCCCATCATCAGAGCTTACTTAGTGACCTTTCACTCACACCTAACACAAAGGTCAAGAACATTGGGGTGTATATTGATCAAGACCTTTCTTTAAATAGTCATGTAAAGCATATCTCCAAAACCTCATTCTTTCATTCACGCAACATTGCTAAGGTCAGAAAATTCCTTTCTTTTGAGGATGCAGAAAAACTAATACATGCATTTGTTACCTCCAGACTTGTCTATTGTAATGCACTGTTCTCTGGATGTGGTACTAGCTGCATCAAAAACCTTCAACTAATACAAAATGCTGCAGCACGAGCACTCACTAGGACAAAAAAATATGAACATATCACACCTGTCCTTGCTTCCTACATTGGCTTCCTGTTAAAAGCCGAATTGATTTTAAAATACTTCTCCTAACATATAAAGCCCTTAATGGTCTTGCTCCAGCATATATTAAAGACTTACTTGTTCCCTACCATCCTTCTAGACCCCTAAGGTCACAGAATGCTGGTCGTCCTCAGGGTATTATTGGAAAGGACTGCCTCTGCTGTAAGCTCCCGTCCAGGGCTTGGTGACCACTGACCATTTCCTTTGGTGGTGTTGGCTTGTTATACATCATACCTTAGTTATGCTGTTATAGTTTAATGCCGCCACAGTCCACCCATCTGTTAACCCGTACAATTTTCATTATTCTTTCTCCTCCTCTCTCTTTCCTCTCCACTTACTTCTCTCTCTTCACTTAGCCAACATCTGTATATGGTTTCACATGCAATATAACTCACATTCTCTGAAATCTGATGGAGACTGTTCTAACTTATCTCCTCTCTGATTTTCCATGCCATTACCACCTTGCCGTGAGTCATCACTGCCTTCCACTGCCTGCGCCTGCACCTCCTGGGACCTTCTTCCAACGTGATCCGGCGGCACTCCTGAATGGTCCTCAACCCACTCCACTGTCCATGCCACTGCCTCCCTGCTGAGGGTCACCCCTGCCTTCCACTGCCTGATCCTGCCTCTCCGGCTTCCTGGGCGGTCTGCCTTCAGCTTCACAGATGACCCTGACATGATTGATACAGCCTCTAGCTGGCCCCTGCCTTGACTGCGCCTAATGACATGGGACTATATCCTGGGATTCTAATGGGACTCCTATGTTACTTTATTTACCAAAATGTTCTTGTAATGTGTATCTAATGGAATAATAGTGGACTACTCACCATCTAAGAGACTGAAAACCTGCCCTAGGCAGTTGGGTTAGCCCCTTGAGCCGTCGGAACTGCCCAAGGTTTCTTCCTCTAACATAACAAGTAAAAACAAAAAACGCTGCTAGGGAGTTTTCCTATTATATAAATAAAATTGAATTGAATTGAATTGAAACATATTACCATAACATTACCCATTTATTACCGATCTGTAATGTAAAGTGTTACCAAAACGTCCATAAATGGTTAAGTACTGCAATGGCCTTTCTAATAAGACCATAAAACATCTTCAACTGGTCCAAAATGCAGCTGCTTGGGTACAAGTACAACAAAAAAAAAAAACACACTACTTCAGTGTTTAAGTCCTTGCATTGGCTTCCTGTACTGTAAGTTACCAAACTGACTTCAAATCAATACAGCTTGTGTTTAAATCACTAAATGGGATAGGACCTAATTACATATCTGACATGTTTCAGAAATATATACTGTATCACCTAGGTCTCTCAGAACAGAAGAGAAAAATGTGCTTGTAAAACGTGGTCAAAACAAAGTGTGGTAAAGCAACATTCAGTTGCTATGCATTTCAGATTTAGAACCGACTTCCTAAGACATAAAAAATGCCCCGTCAATTTCCAATCGAGACCAAACTGTTTTCAGATGCTTTCTGCTAATGATTCATTTATCTCTCTTTTTATAGTGTATCCCTTATCTCTTGCTGTCATTTTATACCTTTATTAGCTCCACTATTTGAACTGCTACTCCTCCTAGAGCTTTCGAGATAGAAGCAAGTCCACTTTTGCAGTTTCTGTATTTCCTGCAGTTTCTGTGTTTCCAACAAAAATATTCATAGTATAATAACGAAAGCAAGAAACATTTACTATTTTGCTTGGAACAAACGTTACAATTTTTTTGTGTTCCAGGACAGACACGTTAAGTTAGGAATATGTTATGTCTGAAAAAAAATGCACTGGGATGAGAATGACCAATGTATGTCACTGTTTCCAAACAAGACTGTAAATAACTGATTCTGTTATTGTTTTATGTCAAGTTTACTGATGCAGCAGCTTCCTAAAGTATGAGTCCTCCAGTTCAAACACAGTTACAGGAAGTACTCCAAACTTAACACAGACCTTAGCAAATTGCCATAACTTCTACAGTATGTTGCTTCAGCCATGCCTGCCAGTTGAATTGCACCTCAGCCTGAAATGGCCCCCAGTGCTCTCGTTCATCACCTTGGCAGACCTTACAGCATCCATTCTACTCTTGCAGCCCTGTGCTCTCAAACATCTGACCTCCATCTTTTTACAGGATGCCTCATCTTTTTTGTCCCATCCCTGAAGCATTTTCCTTCCTGACCCCAAACAAACCAATGCTATTGATTTTATTTTCAATCCAAGCCTCTAGTGCAGTGTTGACTCCTGTCTTGGAACGGTATATAAAACCCTCAAAATTACAGCCACGTAAGGTAGGACAAAACACATGTTTTCTCATCACATTAAGAAATGCCAAAGTTGTAATGCTGGTGACACAAACTGTTTCTACAGTTTCGGTACACAATTTCGGTAATTTATGCATTTAAGCTATTCACAATACAAATAAATGTTAACGGATTAATAAGATGATAAATAAACAGCAACAATGGGTCTGTTTGGGGTTGTTATATGCTAATAGAAGGAAGATGTTGAGGTGACAGGTTTTGCTTGAACATATGCATATTGCAGGAAGTGGGCAAAACACAATATTGCTCTAAATCCTCTACTCTCTCTCTCTCTCTCTCTCCCCCTGTTCCCATTCTTTCCCTTTCCCTCTGTTTCATGGGCTTTTAGTCTTGGAGGATAAACCCCTCACCCCACCAATCTGTAATTAAAAGCAGAAACCATATTTTTAATCCTAAGAGCTATTATAGATTTACGCTGGATGCATTGTCTGAGCTCACAATAGAGTTTTTTTTCTCTCTCTCTGCTGTCTGATGATCACCACAGCCTATATATGTGTGTGTGTATATATTCTTAAATGGGTAGATAAAGGCCTCTTAACTCCTCTTCATAATGGTAGTGCTCTGTGCTCTGCGTTCTCCCCTGGTAATCCTGCTCGTTGTTTTTAGTCTGGTCTGGATCGAGTGGCTTATCTCCTACAAAGACAGTATAATTATCCCGCTTCTCTCATCATGAATGACATATTTTTGAACCCATTCCTCGGTCACATTAGCGAAAGGAAAGGGATATGTATATGACACTGTAATTACAGATGTGGCTGGATTTTTTGTGTTGTTTTTACTCGCAGGAGGATTAAAGTATTGAGTATGTGTAATTATAAGTGTTCTACATTTGAGAACAGTGCATTTTTGATTAAAACGGATCCTTTGCAGGGACATAATGCTTTTGAATTTCACAGAATACTTAAGTTAATTGGTACTGATGTTAGCAGGGCCCTAGAATTTGAGTGTCATGGAGCTCATGCAAGACAGTGTGGGCTAGAACTTGTAATATGGCAAGTGTTAGTGCTTCATTGTCCATGCATGTGTGTTTCTGTGTGGGTTTATAAATGTATTTATATGTACCAGAACTAGTTTCTTCACATACATTTACACATAATATACATGAGTATATATATAAACTCATGTATATTATGTGTAAACGTATGTGAAGCAACTAGTTCTGAACCAGAACACGCAGAACCATATATATAATTTGTATGTGTGTGTGAAGCAACTAGTTCTGGTACAGCCTCTATCCATTTCCATATGTCCATGCGTGATGCTCATCCCCCCCCCCCCCCCCGTGTATGTGTGCCTAAACAGTATTGTGTGTCTCTGCTGGGCACCCCCAGAAGCTGCTGAGTCGGGTGGCTGTCTGGCATCTCTTTGTCCTTCTCTGTCATGCTCAACTGGAAATCATCAGGTGCCGGCCAGCCAGCCCTCAATGTTAATGCATTCCCTCCTATTTGACTTTTTAATAGGCTTTTTGCCTAATTATCATTGCCCGCTCCTTGCAAGATCAGGCCCGCCGTGCGAACCCTCAGCACGGGAACAAAAGCGGGTCAACCTCAGAGGCGTTGGCAGGATGCCGCATGCCACCTCGACCCCCACAGCCTCCCCTCCCACCTCGACTCTCTCTCTCTCTTACTGACACACACACACACACACTCAAAACAACCGCCTGACCAACTGCCCACCACACACACAACACAAGCCTTTTCTTACCCCACCTCCACACACACATTCCCCACACCCTCAGACCCCTCTGCCTGCGTCTGCACCATGATGAGTCTTTCCCCTTGAACATCATGTCAATATGTTGATGTGGCTGCCTTTATTAAGACACCATCCAACTGATAACAAGGCCTGCTGTGAGTTCCCCACATAAATAATTAGACCAGAGACCGAGGAACGGCAGGTGGCTTTTGGCACGCAGAAATAATCATACTTGATGTGGAAAATAAAGTAAAAGGAGCCATCTGCTCACGACGGGGGGAACGTAGGGAAAAAAACACGCCAACATATTGTCAGTAACATTATGAAATACACAGTTAATAAATGCACTGTCAATATAATGCGAGGCCTCTATAGGACTAAACGATGCTGGACGTTCTCTGATCACGGTTCCACTAATGTTCCACTTCCTGGCCTTCCCGTGTCTACATGAGGCTGCTGCTCTAAATGACAAGTGAAAGAGGAAATGATGAGTTGCCTTGGTAACAGATATATAAATAGCTTTCTTTGAACACATTTAGATCATAAACACTCTACCAAAAGTTCATAACACATAAACAGTTATTGTCAGTTTTCATACTTTTTTTTTTTAATAAACTGGCCCTTCCAATCCTGCCCCAGTGCCACCTGGCATGTATGACAACTATTCTGTATTTAATTCTTAAATCATGATCTGGGTCAGCAGAAAGTTTGATGGAGAAGCGTGCCAGTTTCCCAACAACCCCTTTCAGCCCTTCCAATTCTGGCCAGTTTCAAACAAACCTAAACACAACAAACCACGGCCAACCAATCGACAACAAGATGGTAGAGGACACACATTAACTCCTACCCCATCTCGTTGCCGATTGTTTATCCCCGTTGCTATTGGTTTGAAAACGCCAGTTAGGTTTAAGTATTACAGCCCCTGTGTTGTCTTTCGAGACCGGGTTTCTTCTTAGTGTATTCAAGGGGC
The DNA here is from genome assembly GCA_017657215.1 of Limnothrissa miodon. Taxonomy (NCBI): domain Eukaryota; kingdom Metazoa; phylum Chordata; class Actinopteri; order Clupeiformes; family Clupeidae; genus Limnothrissa; species Limnothrissa miodon. The sequence continues at coordinate 6,534 of JAGFZM010003379.1, forward strand.
AGAAAGCTAGCCAATCAAGGGAAGATGCCTACGATTTGAGATAAAAATGAAATGAAGCTAAAATCCTTTAACATTTCATAGAGCACCTTTAAGACCTCAGACTCTATACTGAGTATCCTCTCTGGTTTACCTGATTACCCTCTGTGGTTAGAGACTGTAGTGACTGTGCAGTTTCTTGAGGACTTACTGTAGATACTTATAATGGAGCCACAAGCACAGTGCTTTATGCTGTCCAACTGTTTCCCCCTAAAACAATGTGCTTCCATGTACTTTCCTATGAAAATAACAACACATGTACTTGAATTCAGGATGTCAAGATTGAGAGTATACATAGCCCTTGAAATACTTTTTGATCGCCTAAAGAGGGAAACATCACTTGAGGAAGCCTCGGCTACCCTGAAACCTCTAATTCAATTGAGGAAGCCATCAAGTTTCATGTTTCAATTACAGCAAATGTGTCAGTGCAAGACGCGTAGCTGGAGCGAGACCCTGTAAAGTCAGGCGAGTTGAAATGACAGAACAAGAGAAAGAGAGAGAGAGAAAGAAAGAGAGGGAGAGAGAGAAGTAGGAAGGGGGAACATCATTCCTAATAAAACAGTAACAAATACCCCAAGCCCTTGGAGAGTTCCTCTAACCCGAAAGGAAACAGTCCCTTTGCCCAGGAGCAAAGAAGCCATTACAGCTTGTAGTGGAAGATTTAATAGGTGTCATAATTTATCATGTAAACCGAAAAGTGTTTCTTAATTAAGCGCGTGCATTAATGAATTTTTTAATTTGATCCCTGTAAGTACTTTGCTATGCTAATTGCAATATTCCACACATTAGTTATCGGCTATTGCCCTTGGCTATTTGCTGCAGTGGGATAGCGATTTTTTTTCTTCCTTTTTTTTGGTCTTCCACAGCTCAAGTTCATTAACTCATCAAACCTTCACAATTTAAATCTGAAACTGAGGGAGCCGGTCTCCATGGTCCCACTTATCTGAAGGACAGGAAGCACTAAGACAATGCTGGAGAACACAGTGCAAAGAGACCCTTTTGTTAACTTTTTCCTTTAGGGCGATACCAGTAATGAATAGAGTCTAGTGAGTGTTGTTGTGCTTTTAAAGAGCAGGTATGTTGTGTTATATTGTATATATTATATTTACTGTTTCCTTGGCCATCAGCTGTTACTGTACTTTACTTAATCACCATAAATTCTATAACATCACATTTTTGAATGCAAAGTAGTGCAAGTATGTGTCATCCTTCCCTTATAATTCATCACTTATCTACTGTATGAAGGTCAAATGGGTCAAGCTTAACTAGTATCTCTTATGTAAGCATTACAAGCACAACAAGCATACATAAGACTATAAACACTGTGACAGATTTCAGACTAGAATTGGCATATGGTACGACACATACATGTCAATACAGATGCCTTTCATACTTTCAACAACATTTGATTCCATTATTCAACACCCAATTAGGCTATTCCGTTATTCTAAGACTTACAAAGTGTGTATGAGGAGCATTAAGTCATTTGACATTTTTAATTGTTTTTAATTATTAAACAACTGAACTTTTAGGGAGAAAAAATGCATGAAGTGTATCTAAACTGTGATGCAGATCTTAAACAAGATCTGTGCTCCTCTTATCGTGTCCCAGTTTTTTACAAGCGTCAGAGCAGCTTCTATTGTGTAACCACTTAGGAAGTGCTGTTCTCCAACGCAGAACATCACAGGCAAGAAATCCGGCTTGGCATCACAAGGGTATTAAAAAAAATCTGTATCCATTACTCCCGAAGCATCTGCAGAGAAATGTGTTTAATATTCCAAGGGGATCTTAGGCGCTGACATTAGGAGAAAGATAATCCCCCATAGATTAAATTAAATGTAGGCCCCGCGTATTTAAACCTGCTATTGTTTCCAGGGCCGCAAAAGACATTGTGCTCCACCACACTGCCGTCATATTAAGTCAAGCCGCGAGCTGTTGTCATTCGTGGGGGCTCCTTGATGAAGCATAATTTCATTCGAGACATAATCTGCTAGCAGCAGGTTAGCATTACAGTTTTTAACTACACTTAATGGCACCAAAATATGCATTTGCGCATTAAAATAAATCTTCTATTAAGATGAAAGCAGAAGGTACACTACACTCGAGTGCTGACAACCATTTGTCTGCCCTCTGCCAGGGGGGCTGAAAATGGAGGAAATGACTGTAATAGCATAAGGCTTGCTTATTTATTTAAATCTTGTGCTTTTTGGCTCGGAAAGCCAAAGTGCTTTTATGCTCTGTGGCTTCAACAGGTTGAACGACAATAAGATACGCAAATGGAGTAGATTATGTTTAGATGACAGATGTTTAGGACACAACAGTTATTTAAGGACAGAAATTAGCAGTGACTCACAGTGGCAGAGACAAAGAGACTAGACAAAAAAGACATTTGATTGCAGTCTGATTAATTATCAGATGAAGGGACCATGCAGACAGCATGTCGAAATGTTTTGCTTTGATGTGTGAAATAGTTGCATTTTAAATACAAAAATCAACATGAACTTTTCAGTGCATTTGCTAACCCCTTTCCTACAGAGAGAAGAATGTAAAGTATACTCATCAATCCAATCGATCCAGTTCCATGCTGCTGTTTTATTCAACCCCTTTTTGTCAGCCAAGGCCTACTGGAGAACAAATTGCCTGCTAACAGCATCTATTGTGTGGCTCTCGCTCCCTCTGTGTGACTATCAATCTGAGAGACGGCATGGAGCTCATCACTCAGTGAGTAATTTCTGCCATCCTCAGCAGACTGCTGCGCCCCCTGAGGAGGAGCAGGTTTTTGGGGGATCACCTTGCCCCCGCGGGGGCCGGAGAGAGCGGGTGGTGGACGCCCCACCGTTGCCCCCGACGACGCTCAATCATATGTCCACTGTCCTCCCCGACCACCAGCGCCAAACCCTCGACCGCTCCCCCCCTGCCACCCCTTGCGCCGCCCGTGGAGACTGATCAAGCTGTTCCAACAACTGGAAGACATCAGAAGTTAAACACTCATTATTTTAATTCGATGCTAATCAGGTGCTAATGACACTAATCCTTGCAATGATTCAGGTAATTTGCTTAATGGCCGGCCAGAGTACAGATTACTGCAATCAGTCACGTTTGATAAGACGTCTGTTGCGGGTTGGGGAGTTTGGGAGGGGGTGGAGGAAAGAGGATACACACACAGGTACCCACGGCAGAAGGAGGGAGGCAGAGGGAACAGGTGAGAGGAGTGGTGTGTGTGTGTGTGTGGTGGTGGTATGGGCCTATGCTCCTGTCCTTTAAACTCATACATCATGCTGAAGGTTACATCAAGACACACGTGTACTTGTTCTGTGCTCATGAACTGGGTTGGAAATGCAACTGGAGACATCATTGAGTCAGAGAGAAAGAAAGAGGAAGACTCAACAACAACACATTGCAGACGGCAAACATAGACACACAAATAGGACAGAATAGCTAGGATACATTCATTCATTCTAGTTTATACTACACATGCATACATACTGTACAAACATTTACAATGAAAATGTAAAAAAAGTATATGCTTCCCCTGCATGGGTGCAATTATGAACAAATTTGACATAATTTTTCATTGCTACAGTGTGCCAATGGCACACCACTATATGTTCCTGCATTCACAGGATGATGCCTCTAAATTTCGGAAGCATATCTGGAACTTCCTATTGCTAAATTCTGGTAAAAGTATACTGTAATTCCTAACGAGGCTTAACGAGGAACAAAGAGTTTGGTCACATACCTATCAAAGCAGCCTATACAAGGAATAAACTGATAATAGTGCCTGTCTATCTTCACAAGCTTCTCACGCCTTATAGACTAGCATGCCATCTTCATGAGGACGCTGGTCTCCTGACCTTTCTACAGGTACAGAAAAAATCAGCAGAACAGTCTTCTATTTAGTATTTATTTATTTTTTAGTTGCATCTCTTAATGACTGTAGCTTGTTTTATGGGTCTTCATTGACCCTTCAGGGGCTTTATAATTTATTTTTATATTACATTTTTTGTCCTTATGTTTTTTGAGACCATGTCCAATTGTGATTTTGAATTATAAATTCGAAATTCACAAATGTCTGGACCATGTGGTGTGTAAGCCCTTATATTTCATTTTTATCATTTGAACGGTCATCAAAGCAAATGCTCATTAGTATTTCTTTTTTTGTTGAGGGACTGTTGGATAGATAAATATATCTTCTATCTTAGCACTTCAAAAAGAAAATCACTTTTTTTTTCAAGCAGTGTGCTGTAAATCTGTCATTTTACTAGTGTTGATAAATAAAATAAAACATTTTCATTATTACACTTTTACAAATGAAACAAATGTCATTGTACAAACATAACTTTAAATATGGAGATGGGTAGCACAAGGCCCTTAACTTAGGGATAGCAATGAATGCTTATACAGTGACAATTGAGCTTAGAAGTCTATGTCACAGCTAGATCATAAAGCGATGGGCACTTGTAACTCAGTCCCCTGGACAACCCGCTATGTATTCCTGGTAATCTGGGCTAAAGCACGTAAAAAGC
>JAGFZM010003380.1:0-31069 GCA_017657215.1 Limnothrissa miodon
ACACACACACACACACACACACACACACACACACACACACACACACAGAGACAGACAGACAGACACACACACACACACACTAAGCTTCATGAAATAATAAGAAGGGAAGATAGTGCTATTTTAGTCCATAAAGTGGTGGGACTTTTATTATGACAATTAGAAGAATAGCGGCCATATTGAATTTTTGACGACACACATGCGCGCAAGCAGCTGAGTGGTTTGAGCGTAGATCTACTTGGTTTGTTTTGTGGCATATTTTGTGATGCTGTGTCATGTACTCGACTAAATAACAACTGAAGGAAATTGTAAGTCTCCTTTCTACAGTTTTATTGGTACCACGAGAAGATAGCTAAATTTGAAATGTTTTTCATTTGCTTGATAGCAGCAACCTGAATTGAACAGTGAACAGTGGATATAAATAGTAATAACGTGAAGGCGCTAAATTCAAACATATTACGAATGTGACTGCGCGACATACATGACTAGATCTAGAGCTAACATCCTGAACTAGGACCACAGCTGATGAATGTCAAATAGTGAGCTTTGTAAAATGAAATGTAATGCTTACACTTGCTAAAATAGTATTTGCTGACATCGTCAGTGCATCAACGTTAGCTAACGCTATCAACAACAGGCATGCTCACTGTCTCTTGGCAATGGTTTTAGAGAACTTCAAGGATTAGCAAGGTGCTATTTTGCTTTCTTGCCAAAGGTGGTCTGTATGTGCTTTTTTTTTTTTTTTTACCATAAAACGGTTTACCAGTGTTGACCACGTTACCTAGATTCACCAAAGAGGTAACGTTAACGTTTTTAACAAGAGCTTGAACCATGCTCATATTGGTCATTATATGCCATGCAGATGTTACGAAGAGCGAAAACGGCCAAAGTCTATAAGGAGGTAACTACAGATGATGATGAAGAAGAAAATCTGTGAGTTGCTCTCTCTCTCTCTTTTTTTCATTTATTACATCTTATCAGTGTCTCCCTTTGATTAGACTGATGTATCTAAGTTGAGTTTTTGCAGTGGGTTTAACGCAATACAGGTTTTAATTAGTTCAACTCATGAACTTCATCCCTCATCTGTTTCAGACAAGGAAATACTGAAAGTTGTAGTGATGAAAATGCTGATGATTCATGGCTACCTGAGCCAAAGGCAAAATCAGTTGCCCGGAGACCAGCTAAACCCAGGCAACCCAGGGCAAAGACAGAACCTAAGCCTAAGGAACCCAAACCTAAAGTTCCTAAAGAACCTAAACCAAAGAAGGAACCCAAACCTAAAGTTTCTAAAGAACCTAAACCAAAGAAGGAACCCAAGCCTAAAGCAGAGAGGAAGCCCAGAGCTCCCAGGGCTCCTAAAACCAAGAATGTGGAATTGGCAGAACATTCTAGGACTCAGGCGGAATTAGAACAGTCTCCACTTATGATGGATGAGAGGGATGGAAAAATTAATGATTCAACGCTTATGAAGGTCAAGGAGGAGGTGAGTTAAAGACACTGCAAAATGTTAAGCCAATGTGAGATATTTTAGAAATGTGACTCATTCACTATAATACTAAATCAACATGTCAGTCATGTTATTAATTCAGGAGGTCATAATTGAAATTGCACGGTTTATTAGTATTTTTATAACATAAAAGTGGGATACTTAATTTGTAACATGTTCTCTGCCCCTTCTTAGAGACTTTCTCTTCCCATGGCCACTGGGCCCTACAATAAACCCAGTGGGAGTGGCTTGAGCTCCTGCACCAATCAGTTGTCTCAGATGGTGAAGAAGGAGGAGCCTGAGGAAGACTTCACTTTTGGAGAACCAGCTCCTAAGAAACAGAAAACTTTGGCTGCTCCTCAAGGAAGGCCTGTCAAGCAGGCCAAGTCTGTCAGTGTCTTTGGGGAAGGTCTGCATATGAACTGGGATCCAATTCAGGTATAATTATTAATGATATGACTAGTTGCATTCTACAGCACAAAGGGGTTTGCATACAAAAAAAATACTCTCTGATAAGCCCACTCAAATTGCAGCTTCGTTCAGCATTATTATCTCAGCCAAGACAGTTATTTTTTCACTATGACACTCAGCAGTTATCCTGATAAGACTTTCCTTTGTTCTTATATACCCCTTTATATGACAATCTGACATCCAAATGGATTTCGTTTTGGTACCAAAACCAGTAATCTGATAGGATACCTCAAATAGTGGTGATAGTCCGGGTGTAACTACTGAAGTTGTGTGTTGATACTGAAAACGTGTAGGCTACAATTTAAGTTATTGATAAAAAATTGGACTGGCATCAGTGTTGGTGTGTGTGTTCTTGTGTCATAGGTGCTAGCACAGAGGACTGGTGTGGAGCAGTGGGTTTGTAGCAACATCGCCCAGCTCCTGTGGGAGGACAACACCATCCCCTTCCTGGTGCGCTACCGTAAGGAGATGATCAACCACATGGACGCTGACGCACTCCGAGAAGTACAGCTGGCACTGGAGGATCTGTGGTGTGTGTGTGTGTGTGTGTGTGTGTGTGTGTGTGTGTGTGTATATGTTTATCTTGGGGTATTTGACTGGCACGGGGACAAAGCAGAGAAGGGATGTGTACTTTCACCCTTTGTATGGTTTGGGGAAGGGTATGATGAGAAAATCTTTTAGACTTTTAGACTTCTGTTTGTGTACACATGTGGAAAAGTGTGTGTGAACGCGAGAGAGAGAGAACAGCAAAATACATTTCCTTTCACTATTAGACTGCTGAAGTTACTCATCTGCACCACTAGATGGCAACAAAGGCCACAAATTTACAGAACAGTTATTGTGGTATAACAGTTATAAATAAATTCATTTATTGAATCTAAACAGATTACCTGTGTGTGTGTTTGCATGCACGTATGTTTATATATTTGCGTCTTGTTTACAGTGCTTTGGCGAAGAAGTGTCAGTCAGTTATGCAGACACTGAAGAAAGATGGAGTCTTGACCTCTGAGCTGGAGATATCCCTAAAGAACTGCTGTACACCTGATGAACTAGATCACGTGGTGAGTGTGTGTATGTATGTCTGTCTGTGTGTGGAGGTAAACGACAGAAAAGGCATCTGTGCCTGAAGGAATAAGCTTTGGTAAAATGACTAGAAATTACATAGTAAATTTAGTTTTTTGTTGGCTGCAAATAGGGTCAACATGCAGGACAGGGGAAGGGGGGAATAGTGCACTGTAGGCTGTAGTGTTTGACTTGTCATGGTTTTGTATGAGCCTTGTGATATATGTTTGATTTCCCACCACATTCAACTTGAACATTACCATTCACAAGCAATGCTGCCATCTGTGCCTTCAAGTTCAGTTCTTGAAACCTGTGATTTTTTTTTTAGATCTTTTATCTGACTCTGTTTTCAAGGTTTTCTTTACTGTGTCCTTTTTCACGTCCTTTTTCACAATGTTCTCTTAGTTCTCCCCCTACAAGAAAGGCAGCAAGCTGTCTAAAGCCAGACGGGCCAAGGAGCTGGGCTTGGAACCTGCAACTCACGCTCTTCTCCAAAGTCCCCAGACCCTTAACCTGCACTCCTATGTTAAACCTAGCACAGAAGGTTTGTATCCTGGTCCTCAGACCAGACCTAACTACTCTCTCCAGATGCTTACATAAATTTACCAAGCCCTGTACATAACAACAGTAGACAGCAGAAGCAGTTGTTGATGCAAACAAGCTGATTAATATATACATTTTTTATGCTGTAATCATAATATTATTATATAACATGTTCAAACACTATGAAGGGGTCCATAGCTTATAAACTAGTAATATCAGCAATGCTTTTAATTTAACCATCATTCTTGGTCAACAGGGGGCAGTATGAGATCATCAATGTTTGTTTCTGAATGTGAATGTGTGTTTCTGATGTGTGTATGTGTGTGTGTTCAGGTTTGTCCTCTTATGAGGAGGTGGCCACAGGTGTTGAACAGATACTAGCAGACATGATGGCAAAAGACCCAGACACACTCGCCCATGTGCGCTCTCTGTAAGAACCATGTCCCACCACACACAGACTCTTCTTTCTACACAGACACACCACTTAGACTGACACACACACTATGAGGACATTTTCCTGCCTGCTTTCTGTTTACCTGTCCATGCATTACTCCCTCTGCCCACCCCCCCCCCCCCCCCCCCCCCCCCCACCAAAAAATAGTAATTCTGTATGATGCCTAAAATCTAGGAACGCGGCACCCAAAAAAAAAAAAAAAACACAAAATAATTACAACATGAAATTTGCTGAGAGATTTAACAAACATTCCTCTGGAAATGAGAACCCTTTGGCTGTGTTCACTTTAAACAACACACCACTAGCCATTTAGGAAATAAGGCGGAGGCTGGCCTTGGGACTTGGCGAAATGATTGATTGAATCAGATTTGACAGTTGCTTATGTGCTGTTAAATGTTTTACATATCGGCAACTACGCCGTTGTAACTGTGCCGTTGTAACTGTGCCGTTGTAACTGTGCCGTTGTAACTGTGCCGTCGTAACTGTGCTTCCGTAATTTGATTGCATGGTTCATGAACTTGCAATATTGTCAACAAACTGTGGAATTTGAGATTTAAGAAGAATTGATTGAAAAAAAATATATGATCTTATTTTTATATCACGATGAAAACGGCATTTTCTCTCAAAACTTGGACTGATAAAGAATAATGATATTAATAATGTAAATAAGGAGTTCATACACATTTATGCATTTAGCAGACACTTTTATCTGCTATCAATTACATCAGGGCCAGTGTCCCCTACCCTTTTTTAAGTACTTGTTTAAGTACCTTGCTTAATGGCACGAAGCCAGAACCGGGTTACTTAACCACTATGCCACCAACACCTGGCACTTTGCTGACGATAAGTAAAATGATACTGAATTGAAGGTTTCTTGCTCCAATGCTAAGCCTTAGCAGGTATTGTGCGATTCTAGTCCTAAATTGTCTTCTAAATGTACTCATTCTTTTATCTTACCAGTAACACTTCATGAACTTCAGATCTGAGCATTGCCTGACATTTTCCAGAGTATCCTATAATAGGCTGTTGTCATGCAAATGATTGAGCCAATAAATGGATTTGAAACCTTTCTCCCTCCTCCCAACCCCCCTCTCTCTTTCAGGTGTGACAGCAGTGCGGTTATGCTGCAATCAAGTGTGTCTAAAACAGCTCTGAAGGAGCAACAGCAACAGCAAAAGGGTGGGGATCCTAAGGTGAAGCCCAAAGACATCTCCAAGTTCCAGCTCTACTGTGACTTCTTCTGCAACATCCATAGAGTGCAACCCCATCAGGTAGGAAGCTTCTGGACACACACACACACACACACACACACACACACACAAACAACAAACACACAAAAGTGTCTGGTTTCTTAAATTAAACCATCAGTGCATGTCCCTACCTAGCCAGACAGTAAAATAAACACATAGCACACACTATTAGGGGTCCAGTATTTTCCTTTTAGACCTATGGATGTCATAGATAAAGTGTTTTAATGACGAGCTGTAGGCAGGTTGCATTCAGTTAATCTCTCACTAAGTTCACGTGTCAGAATAGAAATTATTCTTAAATAGATTTTAGGCAATCCATATGTATGCAAAGTATGCAAAATGTAATGTTTCAATTAAGGTTCTTTGTGGTTATCATTGAAGTCATGCCATAACATAATTTGGCCCCTAATTAATCTTTTTGACACAAAGTCGACAGTCACAGGAGGCGCCGTGGCTCAGGGGCTAAGGCGTCGTGCCATGACTCTGGCGACCCGGGTTCGAATCCGGCCTGTGGTCCTTTGCCGACCCTGTCCCATCTCTCTCTCCCATGTATTTCCTGTCTGCCTCTCCACTATAACTATCCAAATAAAAGGCAAAAAATATCTTTTTTGCCTAATATAATACAGACAAAAGACAAAGACACCACATACAGTAATTTTAAAATTAGCACATTAACTAATTAGTTATGGGTGATGTCGACATAAAATAGTCTTTCACTGAGAATCCCAACAAGTTACTCTGATCCGCTGCCATTTTCCCCCAAAACACTTGAAGCACTGTAACTTTTCACACTTGGTGCTTGCGTGCATGACATGAGAGAGATGGAGAGAGCCAGGGAAAAGTTGAAGTCAAACTTTGGGAAAGCATTTGTGCAAATAGTAGCCTAAATGAAGATGACACATGTGCAGGCTTTGGTGAAGCCTAATTGCTGACGTCTAGTCCAAGAATACAGGTTGAGCCCCCTGCAGCCCGAATTAAACAGCACCATACCATTGTAATGGATCTATTTTTGAAGGAAAGAAATGCGAGTCATGCATTGAGTCCGGTTTCATTTGATGTTCAGCAGTACAGGTCAGGTTACAGTCAGATTGGTTGAAACTGCTGGATGATCGCTAGCTATTTCCAGAAAAGTCCCCAGAAGTCATTTTAAGATTTATTCTTCTAGTAGTGGGGGCCACCCCCATAATTGGAGTAAAGGAGAAATCCATTGTAAATCAGTCAAGAGCCCTGATGTTTAAGGTCACTGAGTCCACTGAGTGCTGTCTGTACAAACAGAACCAGAATATTCTGTACAACAGACTGAAAATCGATATCATATCCTGAATACCGTTGTTTACAGTACTAGGCTATAGATCTATTTCTCGAAGATCTCTGAGCCAAGTCAAAGTCATTGAGATTAAGTGGTAGGTAACATAACACTATTTACTGTGTATTGTTATTGGGCTCTGTTGTTTTGTGGTAATGAAAAGGCGGCTGGGTAGTACACATTTTCTGGCAAGTATGTGCTCGAACGCTCTGTGCTATATGGCTGTATGGGCTTTGTTATTCTTAACATATAACTTATATAACATTAACTTATATCTCAACAGGTTGTTGAGGGCATCTTTTTGCTACGGCCATGGTCTTAATTTTTGTTCCTAGAGGTCTTTTAAAAGGTCAAACACACACATTTGACTATTTATTTGGAATGACTTATCCTGAATGAAACAACACAGAATACAAAGCATACAGACCTTCTGAGTCTGTGAACATGTGCTAGGTTACCATGAAGCAGAACAATAATTCACACACAATGGCCTTTAATAATGGTTGATACCAGGATGTTTATGACACATCATCCACCACAACAATGTCAGGGGTGATTAGGGAACATCCGCCAGTTTGGAGCCGCTGCTATACCTACTAGTTGGAATTCATATTACACACACGCACACACACGAACGAACACACAGAACACACAGTATTGTTCACATTCTTGTCCATTGTGCCCAAGCATGTATTGATTCAAAACTCATACAGCAAACAGGCACATCTCTGCAGCCTGTGCAAAACCCAATGTGGTAGAGTTTTCTCAGCACATTTGAAGAGTCCATATCTCTCATATTTTAGCATGATCTGGAGGATGGAATGCATTTCACACACTTTAGTCAGGGCTATGGATCAGCAGATACAACCAGATTGGTGTGTGTGCGTAAGCTTGAGAGCATGCAATCAAGCATGTGTGTGTGAAGACGTGTGTTCCACATTTTCAATGTGATGATGTGCGGTCGTCTCTCTCTTTCTCTCTCTCTCTCTCTCTCCCTCTTTCTGTCAGTCTCTTTTTTAAAATTTTAGTCCCTCTTTATTTGAAGTGGCCTGTCATGTCGTCTTTATGTTGCTGTCACAGGTCTGACATAATCCAGCTTTTAATGTGCGCTGATGGTAATGTCCGTTGATTTAACCGGTTTTGTTATGCATGACGTGACAAAGTGTTGAGCGGGATTTAAATGATAATCGCGTCGCGCTCGGAGATGGCGTTGTCAGGCAGAGTTACGGGCTCTCTTTGTTGCCGCGGTGACAGCGAGGGGGACATCCTGACAGGCGCTTTCAGTCGGCGGGAGCCAATCTGGCGTTTAGCGGTGGCGGCGGCAGAGCCGCAGTGAAAAGCCCTCTGTCAAGTCCCACTCAGGATGGGAGAGAGTGGGGAAGAAGTCACTGTTAGAATAACACACACACACACACACACACACACACACACACATCCATATGTAGGCACCTACATACACTCACGTTCATGATTACATTTATTTAGTTATTCATTGATTGTCATTCATTTATTTACTCAATGCGGATATTTACAGAAACACTACACACACAGACGCATACTATGGGGTTACATGTTCATTTTTCAGCTGTCTGTCATTGTCTATACTGTGGAGAGTATAGGCATGTTGCATGAGTGTGGTTTTAAATGAGTGTATTTGTGCGTTTGTCTATGGGTATGCAATAGTCTTTACACTATGAATGGCTATGCTTATCATTACACATATGTGTGTGTGTGTGTGTGTGTGTGTGTGTGTGTGTAAGGCAAGGGGGTACACAGCCAGGCCTCACCCCCCGTCACCACTGGCAAGCCGTTACTCAGTGCTGGTTGGGGGCAGACTTGTCAGTGTGCTTCACATCAGACACACACACACACACACACCCCATCACTCCCCATGTCCCGGAGTCATGACCCCTTCCCACAGACACACACATGCACGTGCACACACACACACACACACAACATAGTGAAACATATGTGACATGTCCCCACTGACGCACCATTGGGCAAGCAGCGTGATTGACAGGCTTGTCTTTACTGTGACAGACGCTTGTGGGCGCAGAAAAAGCAAGGGAGCACGAGGGAGAAGGAGTGAGTGAGTGAGAGAATGAGCGAGTGGTGTGGAAGGCCTCTGCCACACTCTGTGTGTGTGTGTGTGTGTGTGTGTGTGTGTGTGTGTGTGTATGGGTTTTCTATGGGAGGGCCCTGGTCGTCTATTGCAGCGGTTCATTTTGTGACGTGCTATGTCATCGAGTGTTAATGTGAGTGGTGACCTGCTAGCTGTCGCATTCCGGCAAAAATGAACCTTTTCTAGCCAGTGCCAGAGCCGTTGTGTTTGTGTGTGTGTTTAGAGGCAACACTGTGAGTGTGTGATGTGTTGTGACAGGAGGCATGTGGATACACACACACACACACTCTGACAGACACACACACACACACAATTGTTTCATTTAGCACATTGTTAGTGTTTATTAACAGGACAGTGTTTTAATCACTTAATTTTTTCTCTCTGAGTGTGTGTGTGTCTGTGTGTGTGGGGGGTCTGAATGTGCTTTTTTTCTGGAGGTGATGGATGTTAACTAAATGTTAATTAAATTTGAGATTTTATCTGTCATTACAATTTTACTCTTTTTTCTATTAGATGGAGATTTTACAATTTCAAATACTTAAGAATTGCCATCGTAACTATTCATACATATTATAAATAGTTATAGCAGTTACATAGTCATACATTTTAGTACAACTATGTAATTGCTGATCAATCATTTGTTAATAATTAATAGCTGGGTCATATATTAAGTAATGTTTAAATTCTGATCTGAGAAGTGTGCTGCATTAAGCCACTGACACTGTGGTCAATATGATAAGAATTAGCACATTTTATCCCATCAGGTACATTTGGTCTGTGCAATGCACAGTGAACACATACATATCCTGGAGCTGTCGACAGGCAGGTTAGATGTCGAGGTGCAAAACACATCCATATAAGAAAGTGATATTCACTCCACACACATTTTTCCAACTGTTAGGGATCAAACAAAATGGCAATGAAGCCATTAGCACCATACATGGTTCAAGCTAGGAGTGTTGAGGATTGGGCTAACATTCCGCTTGCCTAGATAAAGAATTCTAGCAAAACAACCAATTTGGTTCTTATTTAGTTATTTTGAACTGAATTCTTAACCTTGAATTCAGAACACATTTGATTGACTTTGATTGAAACATTTGATTGAAACAGCACAACCTTATCTGTGGAGCAACCACTGCGCTAGGACTCATCTTGTGGAGAAAACAGTCAAATCCAGTAGAGTGCATTCTGGTACCGTCTGCAGAAGACGCACCACACAACACCAATGCCTTTTTAACAGCAGATCAGACGGCTTTTCTAATGCATCATTCCCCTGTTGGCCAACTGTAGCATGCTGGCCATGGGTTGTTTGACCCCTGCCCTGTTTGTTGTTGTTGGGGCTCTTATAGATGTGTCACTCTTTTGTATTACCTCTTTTTGATAACTGAGGAATAAGTAATTCTCCTGGAGTAAGGTGTGTGTTGTGTCTTTGTTCAGCTAGAAAGTTTTTTTTTTTAAATGCCATTATAAGTTAAATATGTCATCTGTGATATGCATGGAGTTTTATTTGTCCCATACAATTAATTTCTGAACTGGGTTTGCAACATGTGAAAGTGCTCTATCTGGTACATTAGGATGTGGAAGCAGGGCATACCAAGTTAAAATGTATGTTTCCAGATACATTTTACAGATGGTCAACTGTTAAATTAGTCACAATCCAATGTTAATCATCAAATGAACCTTTTCCATACAATTAGGACATTAAAACATGTCAAATCAATATTTAAAATCAGTTTTTTTTTTAATTCTTTTCAGCTCCTAAAATGAGTTTTAAACTTATATTTGAAAGTGCCTCTGCTAATATCACTGCTGAATTGATTTCTGTTAAATAATGTTTGTCTGTAGTGTATATGAACTAATCTGTATATTTTCTCTAATACTAAATGACTCACTTGCAGTTTTTTTTACCCTGTTTCTCATGGTAAACAGTGTTTGTGTGGAGTGTTTTGCATGTGCATGCATATTGCATGCATTGGCCTATCTGTGTGTAGTGAGTGAGTGAATGTGTGTGTGTTCACAGAGCACAGGCATGGGTGTGTTCAGTTACATATGAGCGTGTGTGCCGTGCGACCATGTGTGATCGGCCATCCTGGAGATCTGAGATCTGTTGCTAGGGGTGATGAATGCATTGTGACATGCTGGTGTCAGGTGTCCTCTCTATGATTGGTTGTTTAGAGTTCTCTTCCTCCACACCAAAGGTCAGTCTCAAGTCACACAGGGTGACTGTACACGCTGTTCATTGCACGTGTGTATGCTCTGTGTGCGTGCTTGAGTTTTTAGCAGAGAGTCTAATTTTTTCCTAATTTTATTTAATGTTCCAATCATTCATTGATTTTGTTTGACATGTCAAGTCAAATTTAAACATGGAAGTACTTAATTTGTAGAAAAAATAAATTCTGATGGCAATGGAGATATTATTATTTTAGCTACATTTTCTCCATGAATAAACCACAGATTGCACTATATCTTTTTAAGACCAGTTCTGTTCATTTTCACTTACTTTCATGAGAATGAAATGTCTGTTAAATTACATTATTTCCAGCTACTGGAATATTGTAGAAAGCATGCTTATTTATTGCTTGACATAAATAGTAAAATTGCTAAATGAACTGCATTTGTATAGCACTTCAAACTCTTATAGATACATTTTTGCTTTACATTTTGCGACACACTTTCCTGATTATTATTATTATTGTAAAAATCAATGTCATCCTGGCTGACATAAAATACACTGATATATCAGGGTATTCAAATATATTTGTTTGTTTATTCTATTTTTTTTTTACTGTTTCACATTTTTATCTTTTTATCAATTGTACATGGAGATGAAGAAGGCTGCAGCATCGCCAAAAACAAACAGGTTTACAGAGCTGTGTATGGGTGTTATTGAAAGATTGAAAGGAAGGGGATATGATATTTGAGAACTTATTAATGTGTTTGCCTGTTATCTAATGACAGTCCTTCAAGAGTTAAATATCTAGAAAATGAAGCGTAGTGGTCTGTCATTGTAAAGATTGGCAGCTTTGGTGTCAGGTAGGTGAAGTGGGTTTCACCTTAACAGAGACAGGTTATGCTGTGCTCTCATTTTGTTTGGCATTGGAAAAATACTGCACTTCCTGAGGAAATGTAGGAAATGGAACTCAAGACCCAATCTGATGCCGTGTCAGGACCCATTTCAACCCTTCTTTTCTTTCAGCTACTCTCTCTCTCTCTCTCCCTCCCCCTCTCCCTCTCTTTATTTCTATAAGTTTAGGATTTCTTGCAGTCTTGCCCATTTAATCTCTTGTGCACACTTTCTTTCTCACTCATGCCCCCCCCCCCTCTCTCTGTCTCTTCTACACTCTCAGTCTCTTTTAGTTTTATGGCAAGTGAAAGGGCAGTAATTGTTTCTTTATTCTCTTTATCGAATCAGACATTTCCAATCTTTGTTACAGCGTCAGTGCAGAAACGTTTCCATTTCCCTTTTGCTCTGCCATAATCCTGCTCTCCTCACCCATCCCTTGATGTTTTTGAACGTGTTCCTCAACAATGTAGCGAGCTAATTTCTCCGGACCTCGTGAGGTCTGCGGATTATTTTTCTTAAAATACGTCCATCTGACTGACTGACTGATGTGCGCAATTGTGAAAGGCACAATGCAGCGCATTGAGAGTCCCCCAAAGACGCAACCGGTTTATTTTGCATCTCCAAAACTGCCCCAGTCCTGCGGCAAGCTGGCCGTCACATGCTGCGCACGTTTGTTTTTGTGCATCTGAAAAGATAAGGGGGTCAGAGGTCTTGGAGCCCCAGTGTTTTAGTTTGGGGGGGACCCTCTCCCCAACGGCCCCCTGATCGGCTCTCCCTCGCAGCGCTCCCCTTCGAATATTTGGAGAGTAAATACTGAGTCCGAATCGACTGGGCCCGAAGAATAATATTCATTAATGTAGCTTACATTCCTCATATTTTTCCAATTATGATTTCATTGTTTTTGAGGAATTTGATATGTTGAATATTTCATCCCGCCTTACTTTTATTCTCCCAGCATCTCTCTCTCTCTCTAACTCCCCCTCTCTCTCTTTCTTA
This sequence comes from Limnothrissa miodon, assembly GCA_017657215.1. NCBI lineage: Eukaryota > Metazoa > Chordata > Actinopteri > Clupeiformes > Clupeidae > Limnothrissa > Limnothrissa miodon. Next base: position 12,755 of record JAGFZM010003380.1, read on the forward strand.
TTTACCTCCTTTCTACCTTCCTCTCTTTCCCTTTCTCTCCCTTCTCTCTCTTTTTCTTTCTCTCTCGTGAGTGTGTGGTCACTCAGTGTATCAGAGGTATCCTTTAGGACCTGCAGTGGCTGCTGAGATGAGTTAGGCTGGCTGACTGTGTCAAACTCACATCAGTCCAAACAGACTTGTACATCCTGATTGGGATCCACAGGAGCCCTCACACCACCCCCCTGCCCCCCCGCCCAGCCCCTGTGCCCCCATCCTTTTGGCTAATGGCGTAAAGAAGCTTAATTTTAGTCCACGAAAAGGGAGCTTTTTTCCCTGTGTGTGTGTGTGTCTGTGTTTGTGTGGTACTGTATGTGTATGTGTTTGGCCAGAATTGCGTGTGGACACACACACACATACTCACACACACTCACAGCATGGTGTTTCCATCCATCTGGGACTTGTGGCAGTGAACTTGATCATTGATGATATATAGCACTATGTGTGTGTGTTTCGCAGGGAGTGGCTTCTTGCTGGCATCTGGTCAGCTGTCAGTTTTTCTTGTTTTAATGTTCTCTCGGTTTAATCAAGCTCTTATTCATTCTCTGTCTCATCCTCCGTGTCTCTGTGTCTCATCCACACACACACATATGGACACAGACACACACACGGCCAACTTTTTCTTCATTCCTCAAACAACTCATCCCCAGATAGTAGAGCCGTGTCTCATTCCCTCTCTCCTCTGTTTGCCTTTCTCTCTCTTTCTCTTCCTCTCCCCCCTCTCTCTCTCTTTCTCTCCCTTCCTTTTTCATCGTCTGTGAGGACACAGATCTCTCCTCATGACCGTAGATCCTCCTCCCAGAGGCCTACTTGGCTCCCACTGCCAGCTCTTCTTGTCTAGAGCAGGAGGCGTGAGGGGGCATCGGGAAAAAGTTACTTTGATGCTTGTCTGGCATCCCTCCGCCAAGCTGATTCTGGGCAACTTCTGAAAGGATGCACATTGTGTTGCCGAGGCGGGTGGAAAGTGCGCACGTAAACAGACTCCTTCAGGCGAGGAAATGCCAAAATAAAGAAATATAATTTTCATCATGTTTCCTGCTGCATTAATTCAGAATCCCGATAAACCCATTAGCCCGGCCTCTGTGTGTGTGTGTGTGTGTGTGTGTGTGTGTGTGTGTCTCAGAAGGTGGGGCAGAGCTGGTTATGTGTGTGTGTATGTGGTGGCCGCGTTGGCATTTGTCACATCCTCTCTTCCGCCTGGACTCCAGATTGACAGGTGGCAGCGTTCCTCTTCTCTCTCCTCTCGAAAGCTTGTACCCAGAAAAAGGTCAGACACTTAAAACTATTTGCTCAACAGCATGTCAGTTTCCCTTAAAGGGACCACTGCAGCTGCCTGCATAGAATATGGGATGGGGGGGGGGGGGGTTGCGTTCGTGCGCGCGCAAGAAGTATTATTATTATTCTTCCAAGCTCGCCTCCCCCCTTTCTGAAGCGTGAACTATTTGTGTGTGTGTGTGTGTGTGTGAGGCTGGATGATATGTGAATGGCATGGGTGTGTCTCTGAGTGTGTTTAGATGAAAGCAGTAATAGTGTGTGTGTGTGTGTGTGTGTGTGGTGTCTGTCCCATTTGTGTGCCGTGTGTTAGCTGTCTCTACAGGTTACCTCTCTGTGCTCTCTCTATGCAGACTCTGGCCATTAACCGTGGGGAGAATCTGAAGATTCTGACAGTGAAGGTCAACGTACCAGACCACGTCAAGAACAACTTCTCTAGGTGGTGTGTCAACGTCAGGTCTGTGCCCCACACACACACACATACATACATGCACTGACACACAGTGTGTGTTCTTCTCATCTGTTCTATGCTCTTTCTTTTCTTTCTTTTCTCCATATCCCCTGTGCTCGCTCTCTCTTCTGGTTTTGCTTGTGACTCCAGTACACTTATCCAAAAAAGAAAGTTGGAAGATGCAAGGTTATTTTGGGCTAACCCATTTTTTTGTGTGCTGGTGCTTTTTTGTTTTTAAATGTGTTTGTCCTATGTCCTATCTAGCACCAGGCATGTGACACGCACACACACACACACACACACCCACACACATACATGAAATATTAATCATACCTGTCATTTGACATTATGCTTAAACTCTTGAGTGTGCACCCTGTTGCTGAGACGCTCAGATGTTATCAAGTCACAACCTGACATTATTTGGTTCCTGGCCAGCCGTGCATGTTTCTCTCTCATGCAAAATTATAACATTCGATCACGTTCACGAGTCATGTCCAGTCGCCAGACATGAGGGGCAGCCACATCATGATCTGTAAATGAAGCTAATGTTTTATTTCTGTTTTGAAAATAGTGCTACCCTTGGGGAAGACGACCCTGAACTTTTTATATTACTATTTATATATTTTGGTTCAAGACATGGGCCTGCAAGTTGGGGCTTGCAAGCCACCAGTGCAAGGCTGGGGCTCATGGACGAAAATGGTAGATGAAAAACATAAATTTCAAAAACAACTTGCAATCAGATAATAAACCTAGGTATAGTAAAAGGCTAAGAATAACACTCAATACTACTTGGTGTACTTTCTACCTACTACTATGACTACTACGCCTTCCACAAATATATGCAGCAAGAGAAGTTGCTTTAATCTCTGGTCCTATTTTTCAGTTTTGTCAATGACAATGATAATTGAGTGTTGTGGTGTTAACTTTGATGTTACTTCGCATACCAAAGGACACTGGGGGAAATAAAGCGGGGGTTGTTAAGCCTGTAACCATTTCTTGTAACTGTCTTTGTGGCTCTTCAAAAATAATAATTTGGTTAAAGTGGTTCTCCAGCCCCTGATTTAAGAGATGAAAAAGCATTGTTTTCAATTAATGGAAGGCAACAATTTTTGTATTCTTGGACATGTTTTTTTTTGTTTTGATATCTTTGGTTATTTATTTAGAAAACTCATACAATTTCATTTACTCAACAATGTCAAATAAACAACAAAACGAAACTGTAGTCCACCTTCTGATTTTAGAATTTGTGAAAGCTGAAAGTTTTTAATTTCTGCAGTGATGGTCTTTTCAGGTAAAGTTTGTAATATAATTCATAACATTACAAAACACATTAGCACAGATTTGTTACAGCAATTTATAGCTGTCATCAATTAATTTGGGAATAAAATGTAGCATATCTTTTACAGTTTTACAAAAAATAATAAACAGTAAAAAATGTACTTTTGCTATAACCTCGGCATGGCGTTCTTAGACTGAAGATATTTTGGAGGTCAGTTTTGGTAATCAGTCTTGCTGCAAATTTAACTTCTACCTAACAAATATTTATTTACAGTATAAGTAATTAAAATTAAATTAGTAATCTAACAGAGCTAATTAAAGCATAGTCATTAGTTAATTTGTCTATTGAATAAAAGAATGGATATTCATAACATTACATCAAGATTTGAAGATGCCTGTATTCATGAACATTGCATGTTGATGTTTTGAAGTGAAGGCTTTTAAAACAATAGTCAGTTGAGATGCGTGGCTGTCTGTCACTGTGAAATGACTGCCTCTTCACTCAGACATTACTCTTATTTGCACTCGGGCCTGCAACTTCTATTCCTGTCTGTCTGTCTGTCACTCATTTGTTATTGGGCTTTTGTCTTTTTTTATTGTCCTTTTTAGGTCTGTCTGTCCCTGTTCCTGTCTAACTAGAATATAGTTTTATCCGATTGTAGTTTCTGCAAAATTTTGCTTGACTTTTATTTGTGTGAATTTTTTTATAATCTTAAACCATACTGTTGGATTTTTATTAATCTAATACTGGGTATACTGGACCAGCTCACTGAAAGCAAATGTAGAGTTTTGTTCTATCCATCATTTATTTCTTCATTATGAATTTGAGATCATAGGGTTTCAAATTGACATGCAGCAAGACCAACACAAACAAGAATGATCAAATTAGAGTGTTGGTGTTACTTTTGGAATTTCACATGTGAAATGGAAGTAAAACAAATATGTATTTTGACTGTGACGCATGCATGGATGAGGAATAAATGGTATTTTACCAGTGTATGAAGTGTATGCGTGTCTGTGTATTTTCAGGTGGAGACCTAAAGGCTTTGCCCAACCGGAGCTTATGAAGATTTTGCATGAAGCTGTAGAGGACTCATACAAGAGGCTCATTTTGCCCTTACTCTGCAGAGGATACAGGTGTGTGTCTGTGTGTGTCTGTCTGTATTTGTGTCATGTCTTTTCCAGGCATCTATGCACACAGTAGTAGTGTCAGTTTATTTTATTTATATTTATATTTTTTAGTTTTAATGCACTGCTAGTGCATTTGTAGTGATTGATTCATCTATGTGTGCTTTGAGTTAAGGGGCTAAGTGAAAAAACTAAAGTGGTTTCTTTCTGCTATATATTAACAGAGTTGTTGTAGCTCCCGCTTTTGGCACATGGAGTGCATAGTCAGCATTGTCACAAATTTTGACACACTACTGAATGTATGGCCAGACTGACACTCAAGAGGATAGAGTGGTTAGCGCGACCACAAATATTTCACATTGGCTGCAGAGTCTGCCTGCCTTGACAAGCAAAAACAAGTCGGTAGATGTTTCTTTTTGCAAAACATTGTTGTGGCAGACATAACACTGTTGAGTGTCACCAGTGAGAATTGGGAGTTGTTTTAGTGTTCCAAGGTTTCCTTACTTCCATTGACTTGCACTGCTGAGAGCAGTGTTTGGGTCCACTTTATTTTGCCTGCAGGTTGGAGTAGTCTCTGCCAGCCTTTCTTTTTTTAAATGTATTATTAAATGTATGTTTTTTTCTTTCTTTTTCATTTTCTTTCCTTTATTTACTCCACACCCCATATTGCTCCTTTAATTCCTGTTTTATCCCCCCTCCCCCCCCCCCCCCCCCCCCCCCCCCCTCCCGGCTCGTCCCCTCTCTGGCTGCGCCCCCCCCCCCCCCCCCCCCCCACCCACCCACTCTTTCTCTTGCTCCATCTCGAACACTCTGGCAGAACCAAGCTGACTGCGGTGGCGGAGAAGGAGTCGGTAGCCATGTTTGTGCGAAACCTCCGCCAGCGACTCCTCACATGCCCAGTGCGCGGACGAGCCATCATGGGCGTCGACCCTGGCTTTCGCCATGGCTGCAAGTTGGCCATCCTCTCCCCTGTTGGTGAGCCTAGACACACACACACACACACACACACACACACACACACACCGGCTTGCATGCATATGTTCAAACATTAGCATTTATACGGTACATCAATATACCAACCACTGTACTACAGTAAATCTTGTACTTAGTGGCTGCTACTTCACCTACTGATTCAACTTTACTGGACTGTTTTGCCTGGTGGGTTAGGATCTCATTTGCTGCACTTTGTGTAGAGCTGTGTGTGTGTGTGTGTGTGTGTCTCTGTGTGTGTGTGTGTTTCTCATTCTGTATTTGATCATGTTTGTGTGTGTGTGTCTCATTCTGTGTATGTTTGATCATGACTGACAGAAATGAATTTGATGCCTGGCATGTCCACCCTGTGTGTGTGTGTGTGTGTGTGTGTGTGTGTGTGTGTGTGTATTCATTCCCGTCCCCCTTGTGGGCAGTTGATCATCCAGTCCAGCTTGGTGCCACCCGTCCCAGTGGGTGTGTGTCAGTTGGCGTTCTTTGGTGGCATACTCTGCCCTCCAGCCAGCCAGCCAGCCAGTCACACACACACACACACACACAGACACACACAGACACAACGCACACAGTGAAGTTGTGCCATGACAGATCTGTGGGTGTGTGTCACACTGAGCAGTGGTGGGACATCTCTCCAGGGCTGTCCAGCCGTATTTATCACTGTCTGTCCGGCTGATGGGAGAGAACAGGACTGACCTCCCTTATTACACACACACACACACACACACACACACACACACACACACACACAAAGACAAACAGGTACATACAGCGGACAGACTGAGCACTCACACTGGATACAGCTGTGCACAGTGTAGACATCATCGCCTGCAATGCACACAAACACATAACACACGCAACACATATATTCCCTCAGCAGATACACACACATACAAACACACTAATAGAGAAAGTAATATGGAATTCCAACCACCAACTCAATACACACACACACACACATTTACTTTAACTCATGATCCTTTTGTAATGTAATTGTTTATATATATATATGTTTTTATATTGTTTTTATGTGTATCAGCTACATGCATATAGTCTTTCTCCTTCTTTCTCATCCTTTCGGTCTACCACTCCGTCTTTGTGTCTGTCTCAGGTCAGCTCTTACACACTGATGTGGTGTATCTGCACAGCTCAGGGGGAAGGACCAATGAAGCCAGCAAGCTGTGCCACCTCATGTTGAAACACAGGTACTGCAGCTTCTGGGATTGCCAATGTCATTTTCCTGTGCTGTAAGCTTGGATGTGTGATTGACCCTTTAATTTCTTAATTGCTATGCATAAAGCATTGGGGGGAGAAATCTGTGACATGCAGTATGAATAGATGTCCTTGGATGTCATGTTACTATGGAGTCAAAATACCTCAAAGCGTTTGTTGTTAAAGTAGGTATGAAATCAGCCACTTTTTGTTGGATAGGTAAATTTACAGCATATATCACATTTTTGATATACCCATAAGAATGCAGGGCACAATGGAGACAGGTTATCCTTTTGTTAGTGTAAGTTATCCATTGGACAGATGTCATTATATGACTTAAGCGTATTGCGAGATTATTTGATTTATTCACTTTAATAAATCGTATAATCAATGTGAGTTGTCTGTAGTACAGGTGTCGGTTGTATCTGACTTTGAGATGTTTCATGTGTTTGTTTTCCTAAGCTGTCAAATGGTTGTCATCGGTAACGGCACAGCTTGTCGGGAGACGGAGGCATTTTTCGCCGATCTGATCAAGCAGCGTTTCTTCCAGCCTCTTGATGTGTCCTACTGGTAAGCAGCTCCACTCTGACAGATTGCACCTAGTTGCAAGTGTAAAACACGGTTTTGTTTGATTCTGATCCCTAGTCATGAAGATCATGTCAAGTTGTTGTCTGAAACTAGCTGGGCTATTAGAATTTATCATGGCAAATCACAGCCTCATAGTAAGCTGGACCTTAAAAATTTGAATTCATGATGACTGATTTAAGTGCATTCATTTAAACAAGGATTTTCTCCATGTATATTAATAATAATAATAATAATAATAATAATTTGGTACTTACTCTTAATGTTTCTCTACATGTAATGGCAATCTAAGCTATGAGATCAGGTGAGATTACATATTGCAGATGGAAAAGCAATGTAGATAAACCTAGACAAATAGACCTGTACGGCTGCTGTTCATAGAAAACTTGAATTTGAACAGAAACTGGTGAAACCCGCACTCAGAGACGTGTGACCTCGTCTGTGAGATGGCAGCGAGTATGGCGCAGAAAGAGCTGACCCAGCTTCAGCTGTCAAAACTGGGAGGGAATCGGAGGGGCGTCCGCTGTAGCCCAGACGGGCCAAACCCAACGTCAGATTGTCGTAGAACTTGATCAATAAACTGTCGGGAGTAAGCAAATAGTGCAGAAGCACTCAGAGGAGAAGAGAGGAGGAAAGGGGAGGAGACGAAACGGGGAGAGGAGGAATGTGGACATCTTGCGGGCTTTTTAAACTCTCCCTCTTTTTCCCCCCTCTTTTCTTCTCTTTCTTTTTTTGCCATCTGGACCTTGTTTGACTCCATCTAATTAAAAACAAATATTTCTTGACGTTGCTCCTAACCAAGCGTGGTTCGCCTTGCGCTCCTTACTTGCCTTCCAACCCAAACAACCTGTTTTTCAGATTCATCCCTTCCCTTGCGCTCTCCCTCATCTCATCACACACACAGACACACACACAGAAAGACAGACACACTCATTTTTTCTTTCTTTCTCTCTCTCACTCTCTCTCTGTCTTGTTCTTTCTCCTTCACTTGTGTCATCTTTTCTTTGCTTTTGCTGACATACACACACACACACACACACACACACATACTCTTCACAAAATCTGCTCACACTTCTGCCAGTGTCCTATGCCTTCTCGTTTCTCTCGCTGCCTTTCCGTCTGTCCTTCACTCCATCACCCCCTTTCTTTGCCTGACGGCTGTTTGTTGACTTTGGACCGGTCCCGGTAACCACAGAGTGAGGCTCTGAACTTGGCCGTTTATGGAGTAGTGAGAGGGCCTCTCTGCTCCTCTCCTTCCCTCTCCTTAGCTCTACCCTGCTCCTTTCCCCTCCTCTTTTCTCTGCTCTCCTCTCTGCTTCGCTCCAACTCTGGTCTCATCTTCTCCTCTTCCTTTTTTCCCCCATTTATGTTGAGCTGCTGCTCTTTTATTCTAGTGTCTCCTCTCCTCTCTCTCTGCATGTAAATGAGAACATCAAAACGTTAAAACGCTGAGGATGTTACGTTACTGTGAATGTTAAAACAGATAAAAAAATAAATGTTTTTTTTTTATTTTTTATAAATATGAGTAAACAGGGCTTTAGACATTCACTCTCTCCTGATCTGCTTTCTACATTATGAATCCTGAGGAATGTGATGATGTTTTGATTCCCATATGCTTTAAAAGCTGATACCTGAAGTGCAATAATTAGAAATAGAAATATTCCTAGAGTGTCATGTCGTCAGCTGCCAAGTCTGGTTTGAATAAAGGAAATTAAGACAGCCTTTAATTAAGGAAAAATGATAATATTGACTGGCCGAGATTGGCTGTTGTGGCTTCAATGAAGACTTGTGACCTCCCCCTTTTTTGTGTCAACACACTGTAATGTGCGGCTTTTTATTGTGGGATAAAATGACTGCTGTCAGTAAACCTGTCAGCTCTACGGTTAGTTTTACATAAGAGGACACCGAGCAGGTTGAACTGAGATTTTTTTTTACGCTCTCTTTATCTCTCTCTCACACACTCTCTCTCTCTCCCCCTCTCTCTCTTTTAACGAATCGGCAAATATTTAGTTTCTCTCTGTGTCACATTCCTCTTCTAATTTCCCAAGTCACCTCTGCATGGTACTCCCTGATCGCTCAATCTGCAGTCCTTTAGTTTCGTCTGAGGCCCATTTCGACTTGAGCTGATCCACTTTGCCCTGATTCCTGACCTTGTGGGGACCTCTGCTTGGCTCTGTCCCAGACCTGATCCAGGAACCTTCTGTGGTCTCAGCTGTGTGAAATAGACCTTGCCCTGACGTTTGGGAGAAAGAAAAGGGTCCTTAAAAAAACTCTTTATCTTTTTTTTTCCCTCCACCTCTTTCCAGGGTGTTTTGCTTTCAGCCTTAATCAAATAATTGTGCCAACAGTAGCTGAAAATATATTTATTTTTACTAACATGTGTTGTCACACTCTGTTGTTTAATATTGCCGATTGTGTGTGTGTGTGTTCTGTTTGTCTTTGAAGTGAGAGTCGATGGTGTTGTAATTAGAACAGCCTCTGGACATATGATTAGCCATGAGAGGTGACCTTTTCACTGCTGGGGATGTCTATCCTCTCAGAGGGCTTCATGTCCTGCTGTTTGACCCTCAGATGACCCTTCCCAGCAGCGGCTAACGCTCATGTCTGCCTGAATGAACGGAGCTGTCAGGGCTATCTACCTTGGTCATCCATAACACACACACACACACACACAGTCTCTCGTTCTTTCTCTCTCTCTCTCACTCTCTTTAACACACTCCTAAAACTTCTGTTCTGTATGTTGTGGCCCCTCAGCAAAACCCTTAGACCCTAACGCTTCTCTATGTTAAAGCCGATCTTTTCTTTTTCTAACCCATTCGAACCCATTCTTCTGTGTAGTGTGTTGACATGAGTAAAAAAAATAAAAAATAAAATTGAAACAGATTGATGGTAAAACAGGGTATGTTCAAAGACTTAGTCTCTACACCCAAATTAATTGCTAGCACACTGGCTTGATCAAAGCAACAACTGAACTTCTTTAGCATTCCGCAATAAATGCCACCCATCTGTGAGCTTTCCACTTCTTTCTCTATTCCCTCCACTTTAATCTATTTTACACATCTAGCCTGTTGGACCTGCCACCAAAGTTCTCATTTTACTTGCACTGGAGCCTAACCACCCCATTATTGCCACCTTTCGTCTGTCCAGTGCATTGAACTCAGTTGGTTTCCTGGCATCCTTGTTTAGCTTGAGATTGTTGAGACTGTAGGGAGTTTGGGTACCCACTTTGGGTTTTCTGTCTGGGCGAGACTTGGCCTTCAAGAGAGGATGCTCTTGGAGAGAAAATGCCCCCACAAACCATGAATGTCAAACCAGTGTGTGTCTTGTCTAGGACCCTGTCGTAGGCTTGAAGAGTCCTTTCTGGTCAGAGGTTCTTGGAGAGAGGATGTCCCCACAAACCACGAATGTCAGAGCAGTGTGCCAGCTTAATCATCATCCTCTGCAGTGACCTGATAGACTGTCCAGTAGGCATGCGGCATGTCCAGGGCCTGGGCTACCCAGCACATTGTGTGGCACAGATTGAACTGTGAGACATAAGGCATAAACATGCCCTTTAGAATCTAAAGGGCAGAGCCTAGTTCTCTTTGCTTTCAAAAGGAATGGTCCTTTTATCAAGGTTTCATTTAGGCCATCTCATCAAGGTTTGTTGGTTAGATACTGTATATGGGATATGTTTGAAAAAGATCTTCCATAGTACCCACTAGGGTGACTGATCAAGTGAGAGTCTTAACATGTAAAAATATGAATTTTAGTTTTAAATGTACTGAGAAAGTTGGCTATATGTTCTGAGTTTTGAATTTTCACTGCAGATGTATCAGTGCAATACATTTCATGTGTAACTGCTTGCAGTGTGTAATCTCTTTTAGGTAAGGTGAATATTTTTTTCACATTAAGCTGGTAGTCGATAACATCATTCAAAGTATATCCTGTGCCCCTCTATTGTTAAATGTATTGCTAATTGGTATTATGTTGTTTTCATTGTTGGCCCATTTTCCTATTTGTCTCTTCTTTTCCCTCTCTCTTTCACCCTTTAATGACTGACTTTCACTTGCTTCCCAAAGCTCTCTCTCTTTTTCTCTTGCTTCCCACTACCCATGTCTGTTGGTCTCCTTCTGTTTCTGTCCTTCATCATTCTCTTTGTACAGTAGCTCTCTTTCTCCTTCGTTCATCTCCTCACTTTTTCTCTGAATTCTCTTTCACCGCCTCCCTTTTGTCCAACCACAGCCTCTGTCTCACCCTTCTTCCGCTCTGTCTCTCCCGCGGAACGACAGCCAGTGCCAGCAGTCGGCACGTGGTAATTGGCCTCTGGGGCACCCTCACCACGGTAACCTCGCCATGGCAGTCCTACCACATGGAGCTCTTTGGTGCGCTCTCGCACTGTGCCTTTGGTGATGGGAAGGGTGGGGGGCTGTGGAGCCTGTTGAGTCCCAGTTGGTAGCTATGCCATTCCATCCCCTCACACACTTAAATTCACTGTGTGCGTGCGTGCGTGCGTGTGTGTGTGTGTGTGTGTGTGTTTTTCTCCTTCTTCAACCAGGAGACTCCATAGTGTTGTGGTTATAGTTGTTTTGGTTCTATGTTCAGACAAAAAAAAACATTATTTATAGATTTCATGGTAAAGTCCTAGAGTTTCTTGATCATATTAAACAACTTGCAAAACATTTGTACAGCATGTAGCATTAGTGGAGCATGAAAATGTAAAGTGCATTGGCCATACTCTGTGAAATCTCACAATATGAGTGAGTGAAAATTAGTGGCTTTTGAGATATTGCTACACTTAATTCCCCCCACATAAATGTGTCATCACCTTACTTAAAACTCCTAAAAGTAAAAAGCTATCCTGGCCATGTCAATGCCCATTGACAACAGATCATCTTAAACCTAAACTACACGACTAGCCTACTTTCACAGTAAAATTGAGCTCACCTAGACTTTTACACCCAGAGCACAAAGCTTTTTACTGTATATTCAAACTACCTTAGCTAGACAATCATTATTAATGTTCACCAGGTATTTTACGAACAGAAACAGTGTCTTATCTGTTTTTAGTTAAGTTTTTAGTTAAGAAGTTTAATTGGGATTGTAGGCCAGGAATACTAAATATACATCAGATAGATCATGTCAAATTCATTAAATTTGATTACCTGATACAGTAAGTCTTTAAAAGGCACTTCTTAATGACCAAGTTTACATTAAAGCAGGTTAGGGAGAGTGGCTTTCTGTTAAGATCTGCTGTTATTTCCACTCTATAAATGTCTCACTCACATACATACACGTACATATGTACACGCACACGCATTGTCTCTCTTTCTCTCCCTTCTCTCTCTGCCACTCTCTCTCCTGCCGGCTGCCTCCATGGCGCCACCCTTTGGCCGCAGTTGTCGCCCGTGTCAGCAGCTGTGTCTTATGCTCTAAGACAGCTGTGGCGTTCTCACCTTGATACTTTCTGATAAGCCCGCTGTTATACGCTGACTCTGTAGAACGCGGAGAGTTGTGAGGTGCTGTGCTGGTCACCATGACCTTGTGCTGGATTGCAGAGAGACAGGGGGGTTTTACAGACTCTCAGCGGAGTGTGTGTTGGTATAGTGTAACATAAAATCAATGTACTGAGACAGACTGAGGGGAACGGCAGCAATTTTGAGTCTGTGTGCGAGAGTTTGTGAGAGAGAGAGTAGAGAGAGTAAGAAGGACAATCTGTGGAGGGAGGAGGGATGGTGTGTCATGTCGCTTGTGTGAATGACTGTAGATCCTGAGATTTATGTAAATGAGTTCAGTCCAGTATAATGTATATAGCACTTAACATGAGTATTTCTCAAGGCTCTTATGCACAGAGCCCAACATGATCTTGAAGTGATCCTCTGAACTTGAGCTTGAACACCAAACACGAGGGGTGCGGTGGTAAGACGCTCTCTTTAAACAGGACATAAAAGGCCTTATAAGATCCTTCTGTGAGATGTCCGCTTGTGTCTGGCTGGATGGGCTCACAGTGTCATACAAAATTCTTAAATTTTAATTTGACATCTTATCATATAGGAAGTGGAAGTGCAGTTTCAATTTGAATTTTTTGTAATTAAAAAAAATGCTGCCATAATAAAGTATAATTAAGGTGTACTTATCTATTTTTACTGCATATCAAATATATTATTACAACATTTATTTTATACAAATATTATTATATTGTACATTTTGAAATTCGGCACAAACCTGGTGGTGGGGAAAAATTGGTGTATTTTTATGCTTTTATAATGGCTCGTTGAGTTTAAGAAGGAGATATATTACTCTCAAGACAGTTTCAGTTTTTGCGTCATTACTCTGTTGACAATAAATTCAGTGTAAGATTAAAGTTATTTCACAGATGTCTCAAAACCACAACTTTGGAACACTTATGACTGCTTTATAATTTGTCCTCTGCTCTGTAATTTGAATGTCATGTGCTTGTCATCTGTAACGTCACACGTTAACAACGGCAGAAATCCGCTAAGTCCTGTGCCCTAAAGAAATGGGGAGAGATGAAGGGAACAGAACGAGATGGAAGGGGGGCGAGAGAGGAGAGAAATGAAAAGAGAGGGAGAGCAAGATGGCAGTTAAATAAAGACCTAGAGGAGAGGAAAGGGTTTCTGAGATGGGTAAATATGAGGGCCAAAAGAGAAGAACAGGAAGAGGAGGAGAGATGGAAGAGATGAAGAGAGAAGGAAAGATGTAGAGCAAGATTTGGGCAGTGTGTGAAAGGGGAAAAGGGAGAAAGATGGTGTTGGGTAGCAATTAGACCGGAATTATAGAAAGAAGGACTGTGAAATAGAAAGGGAATGTAAAAGGGGAAAAAATCCGATTACAGTTCAAACAGTTACAAACGGCTTGAGAGATGATAAATAAAGAAAAGGAGAGATGACTGCAGCATTTCATTGTGTCCATCTCACTCTGCCTGAGTCTCGCTCTGTCCCTCAAGGACGCTCTGACATGAATCCCTCTTAACAAGAGCACTGGCAGTGACTCGACTGTGTGTGTGTGTGTGTGTGTGTGTGTGTGTGTGTGTGCGCGCGCACGCTCATGTCATGGTTGCTCTGCTTGAGGATCCTGACACGGAGCCTCGGCTTGTTGCCCAGCGCTGCTGCCCGCCACCAGCCGGTCACTCTGCAGGGTGGCAGGCCTCAGCAGTGGGCACCATGCCACCCCTCCAGGCAATACACACACACAAACACACACACACACACACACAGGACATACAGGCGCACACACCCATAGACACACAAACAGATGCATACACACGCATACATTTGGACATGTATACAGATGCACACACATAAACAAGCACTGTGTACCACAGCTACACACACACACACACACACACACACACATACACACTCCGTCTGTATGCCATCGTTTGGCCAGCATTCTGGTTTGAGAACACCAGTTTCAGCAGTAGTGGGTCTGAAGCAAGTCAGATGCACAGACACACGTGCCCACAAAGAAATTATTGTTTCTCTTCTCTTTTTACACGCTTATCATCCCCTCATCCCTTGTCTATGTGTCTCTCTGTTTCTTGCAGTGTCTGAAGTGTCATGGGATGGGACACTGTCTTTCGTTTCTCTCATTTCTCTGTGTTGTGTCTCTAGTTGCCCATGCTCCGTCACGCTTCACTCTGTCTCTTTGTTCTCCTGTTCTCCCCCATTCCCCCTGTCTACTTGTCTACTTGCCCAGGTCTGTCTGTGTCCATTTCTCTGTGATATTTTCACCCCTTCTCAACTGTCTCAGTTTATTCATCTCTCTTTCCCTCCCTCACTATCCATCCTGTCTATGCTTATTGTTATCTTTCTTTCGTTCTCCTGTTCTCCCTCTCTGTCGCCCTCTCTGTCCCCCTCTCCCCTTTCTCACATTCTGTCTGTCTGTGTTCATCACTCTCTCCCTCTCTCCTGTGCTCCTGTGCGTGGCCTGCTGCGGGTACTTTGGACAGGGCGAGCGATAGCATTGGAGCGTGTTTTGTCAGCTTTGTCGCCACGCCGGACACAAGTGTCCGTCGAGAGATGCTTGCTGCAGCTTTTGCTGTCTCTATGTCAGAGTGAAAGAGAGAGAGGGGTTGGGGTGGGGGGGTGGAGGGAAGAGAACCATTCGGCAAACTGAAAGAGAAAACCGCTCCTGTCATCGTCAGAACATGCACACACATTTTCCTGACAGTGTCTTTGGAATATGTTCTCTTTTTTTGTTGAGAGCACAGAGCACTGTAGGTCGCAGTAACCTCCAAAATTGGAGTAAGTGAGATGCGAGTAGGCGAGTTGCTGGCATTTATAGATCAGATTGAAATGGAACTTTATTCATCCCATAAGAATTTCAAACATCCCATAGAATTCATAAAAAGACATACTTAAAGACACACACTTAAAGTATAAATAAAATATATAAATACATATCCTAATAACATAGTATAACATAGTAAATGCATCTATGATCAATCAACAATACAAAACAATACTCAGGTAATATACAGTAACAAGAAAACTGCAATAAGTAGACAACAATAAGTAGACATAGATAGTGTTGTGTTGTCCTGTTCTCCCTAGTTGTCCTTCCCAGAGTGTCTGTCTTCAGGTGGTGGTTGCTCTTGGATGACAGTGAGCCTAGGGTGGATGAGATCACTGCCAGGTCTCCAGGCACTTGGACTTGGGTCTGGTTGGGTTGGATGGGTGGGGGGTATGTAAGCATAAAGTGGTTGAAGTCACGATGGTGGGGGTGGTGGTGGTGAGTGAGTGAATAAGGAGGGTTGGGGGTATTTGGCTTGCTGGTCACTGGGTAATCTGGGAAGGGTGATTAGGTCTAGTGGGCTCGACTGGAAGGAGGTTTGGATAATTACAGGCCTAGGCCTCAGGCCCCCAGCCCCACTGAAGGTTGAAAGCTTGAGTCACCAAGGACAGAGAGGAAAGACTAGGGAGAGAGAGAGGCAAAGGAAGGAGAGCATCGGGACAAAGATGCAACAATGTCTTGAGGGACCAGATCCTCATCTCGAGAAGCTTTTGCCCCCTTTCCCCTGGTTATTCTCTGTCCCCTTGTTCCTTTCTTTCAAAGCAAAGCTCCTTGGGCCTTGTGTCCTCGGTGACAAGAACCCCCCCACCTCCCCCTGCACACACACCACCCTAGATGCTGAATGTCTCAGAGCCGTCTGGCCCTTTCCTGCCGCTAATGAGCTGGGGATGAGCTCTGTAGAGATGGCCCAGCACCCCCTCTGCCGCTGCGCTATCACAAGGAGTTGAAGCAGCTGCCAGTGGCAGCGCCGTCCGCCATCTAGGGATCATTACATTGGAGAAAGTGCTCGTTACTGGCCATGATGACAAAACTGTGGCTCCGACTCCATCTTTGCATGCCTCATCACAAAGATGTAATACACCGATGAAATGAGATGTAATATACCGCAATGGAATGCTGCAAGATGAAAGGCACTGTTGCCGTTATGGTGGATAGACATGACAATGCTTGAGTGAAAGTATATAGGCTCTCTCTCACACACTCACACACACACACACACACACACCAGAAGGGTAGCCTCATTCATTGTCAGTTTGAGTAACGGTTATTTGTTTTTGAGTCTTCTGGCACCTACATTGAAATAAGAAACCCAATCTGTGTAATAATCTGTTCCCTCTTAAACTAACTATCGACCGCTAATTTCTCAGACTCATGCAATCGTTTATGGGAGAAACATTTCATTGTCTAATTCTTTCATTACCTCTCAACTATTCTCTCACACACACATGCACAAACACGGCCTCCTTTTAATGGGTGTTTTTCCGTTTCCGTGTAAGTGGCTGGCGTTGTGGTGATGTCAGCAGGAATGGGATGCTCATTTCATGCGTCATTAGCACGCGCGCCATGGTCGGAAGGCGGACACACTTTATAGCCGTTGGACTCCGGAAAAAGAAAAGCTTGGTGTGCACCAGAACATGAAGAAAGGAAAAAAGAAAAGGCAAAAACAAAGACACTGAAAGGTTGTTGGCAAACAGATCACTGAGAGTCAGTGTGGCTAAACTTGAGGGCTCTTTATTTTATTTTATTTTTCCTTTCACTCAGTTTTTTTTTTCCCCAGTCTTTTTCAAGCTCAATTTGAGCTCTTGGTTTGGGGTTCCTGACACTTGATTAAGAAACAAGATGTTGTTAACATCACAGATCGTGTGTGTGTGTGTGTGTGTGTGTGTGTGTGTGTGTGTGTGTGTATTTTAACAAGATGGATTGAGAGCACTGAAACACGGAATAGGCAGAAATTGAAATCTTATATGCATTTTGAAGAGCTACTCTGCGGGCAACTGGCAGGCAATATATGGAGAGCAATATAATTACAATAAAAGAACTAATATTTACATTTCTTAATCTATATTGTCTAAACAGGATCACTGAAGTGATTAAAAATACTAAAATGAAAATATAATTTCCCTTTTGTCTGTTCACCAATGATATTCCATGTTCATTAACCCACAGGGAAGCATAAGATGAGCGAGAAAGGCAACTGGGTTAGATGATAATCATTTGAGAAGTTTACTTTTGAGAAGTATTGCGAGCCATTTCAAAGGAGTTCACAGCAGACATGTGTGGGGGGTATTGCATGCCCCATAGGTTTCTATTGGCACAAACAGTGCAATTTCCAACATTGGACATTCCTGTGCCCTGAGATGCTCTGGTAATGTGTGTGTGTGTGTGTGTGTGCGCATGAATGTGAGTGCTTAGCATTTTTAAGTGTGTGTGTTTGCGTGAATACAGAACATTTGTGTGTCTGAGTGTGTGTGACATGGCCCTGCCACCCGTTTGACGCGCACACGGCTGCAAGGCTCTGCTCTTTTCAGACGTGCACTGCCGTGGCAGCTGGGGCACCCGCAGAGGGTGGAAGGGGGGCTGGTGGTGGCTAGGATGGGCAGAGGGGGTGGTGAGTGCCCCCCAGCATCATGCGTCACTCTGACAGCCTCTGACACCTGCCATTTGGACCCTTTTCCGGGCGAAAAATGTCAGCGTTTTCAGACGCCGAGGACGAGAGGAGAGGCCACGATATGTGATCGTCTGTCCTGTGGCCAGAATCAGACCCTTCAGGCATGGGCTGAACAATGGACCTCAGCTCTTTGTGTTTTGGCCTTTTTCTCTCTTGTTCTCTCTCTCTTGCTCCCCCTCTTATGGCAGGAGACAGAATAAAATGACAGAATAAGAGAGAGACAGAGACGGAGTGCATTGTATGATGGGACCTTTCAGGTTATTTGTGCCCCTGAGTATTGATAAAATCAAGTTACTGGATTGCTACAGTACATCTTGCTTCATCTGCAGCTCAAGCATTGAAATGACTGTGCCTGTTGTAGCCTGTCGTATACAGAAGCAGTTAATGTCCAGCTATCTAATGTTTG